>CABHPP010129391.1:0-22519 GCA_902168425.1 Peromyscus attwateri
AAAAAAAAAAAAAAAAATCCCAAATAAGAACCACAGGTAGATGGATGGTATCTCGATTTTCCCATTGCAAATTCAGTCATTCCTTTTCTAGAACTTGCTTGCCTTAAACAACCCAATGGGAATTTTATGACTTTTTTTTTAAGTCAAGAAAATGTTGCTGTCTATTTTTCCTCCACAAGAGCCAGGTCTCGGCACTAACTAGAAAAGAGAGCGAACCTTGCTTTCAGTTGGTTGGTTTATTACGTAAATGTTCAGAGCCGCCCCCCCCCCCTACTGGCCCTCTGTAGCTGCAGGGTTGAAACTGCAGTCTGATCTTGGCGGCCCCCTCAGAGGGCTTCCCTGCAGACGTGAGCTGACCTCCGTCATGTGGCCCCTCACATCCATCGTGGATGGCCAGGCCCAGCTCGACTCTCGCTCTGTGGCCCACACCCCTCTCTGACTGGCAATGCACACACCGGCTGTTGTCGCTCCTGGCAGACTCCTCAGGACTTTGCATGGGTTACCCTCTCCATCCTGCAGAGCTGTAATTCATAAACCTCGCTACTGCAGAGTCAACTCAGTGCCAGCTTCTCCAGCCAGACACGGTGAGGTCTCTACCTCCTGGCTGTGTCTAGGCTGGGCTTCACCTCTCTCTGAGCTTATTTCTATCATGGCACTTGTCACACCCCGACCATGAAGACAGGGATAAAGGTCTGTGTACCATTGTATACTCAGGACCTGACACAGAGACTCACTTTGAATGGATAATAGAATCACCCAGAACGACTGATTTAATTGGTCACTGTGGAGTAGGGATGAAGGCCTCTGACCAATCAACACTTGCAGGCCAGCTGACTGAACACGTGGGTGACCGTAAGGGTGAATGAACACACTGGAGCACACCCCTTCAGCTTCGGCCAGTGGCTGTCGAAGTTACTCATGTAACTCACTCTGTCCTGAAGAGCCCAGAAGTTGCTCGCCAAGTATCTTAGTCACACACCACAACAGAAAGCTGGGAATGCCAACAGCCTGTTTGCTAACTTCCTGTCTGACACTAAGACCATAAGAGAACTCCTACTTTGTCCAATACCCACGACAGGAATCTTGACTTCTCCCACAAGAAGAAACCTGAAGATGATTGTGAGGTTTCCAATCCCAAATTCAAATGATGTTCCCACAAGAGCCAACCCAGAGGCTCCATCTCAACTTCTCTTTCAGCTAAAACTTCTAGAATCCTTGGTGCCAGGGAGGACTGAAAGTACTACCCGATGACCACAGTATCACTGCTATGTGCTAAAGAGCTCATTTGCTGGAGCAGATCACAAATGTCCCCCAAAGGCCTGTGTGTAAGAAGATTGGTTCCCAGCTTGGTGCTACTGGGAAATAACGGCATGGCCAGCTTTAGGAGGCATGGCCAGCTTTAAAAGGCATGGCCTGGAGAAACATCTTTGGGTGATTGAGGTACATACCTTCAAAGCAGCCCCTAGCCAATTCCTCTTTACTTCTCTTTTGTTCCCACCCACCAGACTAATAAGCTTCCTCTAACATGCTCTCACTGGAATGTGCTGTCTCACCATTGACTCAAAGCAACAATACCAGTCACTTGTGCACTGGACCCTCTGACACTGTGATCTAAAATAAGCCTTCTCTATTTATAAGTTGGTTCTCTCTGGTATTTTGGTATAGTAACAGAAAGCTGACTGATAGATAGCCCAACATAGACTGTGTCTAAGAGAGAAGCTTCCAGACCTCTGACCAGGTCTGAGAGGCCAGTGAATCCCATCTCATTCTTCTAGTATTAAGATCTTCAGGAATGAGAGAGTGGAAGAGGAAGAGAGGGGAGAGAGGAAAAAGGAGAGAGGACCTTTTGTCCTTATTCTGAGGAGCAAAAAGCCAGAAGTCCTACAGAGTTTAGCTTGAGAAGCCCAATTTCACATGCTATAAAATAGTTGGAGATCTCTTGCATTTGAAAAATCACAGCTGCATGTTCTGCCTTCCAGCACCAGGCAGGAGAAATGAGATAAATAAACTCTGAAAATAAATCTGATTCTCGCGGCTCCAGATAGCCGACAAGTGTTCGTCCATCTGCCGCAAGCACTCACACTGTGAATTCATTGATTTGGTAATACTCTCGCATAATTGATTGAGGACCAGGCTGGCTTCTCGCCTCCATGTTTGCTGTCTGCTATCTTCCCAGAATCGCTCTCTTCCCTTTGTGTGCGGTAAAGAAAGGAGAAACGGAAGATCCTTCCGTCGGTTTCTGATGAACTGACACACACCACTGGCTCTCTGCAGTCAGCACAGTGTCGGAGCCCTTGAATGGTAGTGATGGTTAATTGTGTGCTTTATTCCAATAAAATATTTCTCTCCGTCTTCACAATACCGCAGACATCATCTCCACCCTGGCTGTCTCCTTGTATCAGCCAAAGGGCCGTTGACATGCCTGAAGTCTCTCCCTGGGAAGGGTGAGCCTGGCAGCAGCCATGTACTGACTGTACTGACACAGAGCACTAACTGCAGAATTGTCATATGAGATATGAGCCCAGGGAATCAAACTGATCCTTCTCCTCTCCGCAGCCGCAACAACCCGGCCGCCTCTCTGCTACTGTGACATTCAGATGTCACCACCATTTCATTAAGTAGAATCAGAACAGCTGTGAGGATTGCTGTTTGGTTTTATGGCACAAAGTAATCATAACTTACTCCACAAAGCAGCGAGCACAGGCGGGTGCAGCTGAGGAGGCCATAAAAGGAGCTCACTGATCAACGTGGGGCTGGTGGGGCTGGTGTAAGACGGGAGTCCCCAACGTGCCACAAGTGAGCCAGGAGCACCTGATCATGAGATAATTTATGATTGGCTATTAATCAAAGACCCACCATGGGATAAGTTGAATTCAGTGTCTCATAAACATATACCTGTGAAAGCGAGTGAGAGCCTGAGCAAATGTGTGCTATTGGTAAGGGCACAACCATGTCAAGGACCCCAGTGCCTTAGCCCCATGGGAACAGCAGAGCCTTCCCTGGATGAGGCTCAGAATGACGGCAAAAGTTTCCTCAGTCTGAATGCAAATGTTGACAGTGTACTCAGAAAACACCCACCTAGCTTTCTATCCCCAGATGTTTACAGCCTGAGCACTGCTCCCCTACAGAGATGGCTCCTACTGAGATTAGCTACACCTGCCTCCTTATTCAACTGTATGCCATAAACCCTGTCTCCATGCTGTGGGATAATGCTTTTGTACACTGCTTTAATAAAACGCTGATTGGCCAGTAGCTAGGCAGGAAGTATAGTCAGGATAAGCAGACAATGAGAATTCCGGGAAGAGGAAGGCTGAATCAGGAGACGCCAGCCCGCTGTCCAGGGAGCAGCATGTAATGGCACACAGGTAAAGCCACGGAACACATGGTGACATATAGATTAACAGAAACGGGCTGAGTATAAGTGTAAGAGCCAGTCAGTGGTAGGCCTGAGCTAATGGCCAAGCAGTTTTAATTAATATAAGCCTCTGTGTGTTTACTTGGGTCTGAGTGGCTGTGCAGGACACAGGAAAACTTCCAGCTACACCTCCATATTTATCTGTATGTAATAACGCTCCCTTCTTGTTCAGCTGTATGCAACAACCCTCCTTCCCTTGTATAAAATAAACATGCTGATCTTCCAGGGCGCTGTGGTTTCTCCATCTGAGAGCCCAGGCTACCTGATCCCAGCCTTTCTGAGTCTGTGTATCCATAGTTTCTTTATACCTTCATCGCCCCTAGTCATGCAAGGATGTGACACATATCTGAATACTAAGATATAGTTAAACCTAAGATGGAACAAAGCTCCTGGCCATTCCTAGAGTTGATGCTTAGAGGACATAGCACCTCCCATCAGTCCCCATCTCCTAACTGTACTCTTGGTCCCCAGCCCTGACTCACTCAATTCCCTCTGCCCCATATACACACAAACATCGTTTTGAAATCTTGAAGTCATGCCAGCTTCCTAGGAAGGACCAGGGCAGTGTGGTTTAGTGGGTAAGCCACTGTCTTCCAAGAGAGACAGAGCTGGATCTGCATCCTGCCCAAGCTACTTGTTAACTGTGTGTCGCCGGGAAAGCCCTCCACACTCTAGCTTACTTGTCTGTACAGTGGCCTTCACGGAGCAACAGATATCCGCTTCATCGCTCCCAACTCCATTCTTTGCCTTGGGGTTTAGGCAGCCAGTCCTCACTATGTCTTCCCCTGCCAGACTTCCTGAAGCACAGACATAATGCCTGTCACAGCCAGTAAGGCTGGGAAGTGAGCTGTGAATGTGTGTTGGTGTATGACTACCCAGGCTCTCTCACCCCTGGGGCGAAGCAATCCTCTGAAACCCATTTCTGTCATTCCCAGGTTTCCACAGCCAGACCAGGCTGTAGCTAGTCACCATGGTAACTCACTTAACAACAAGTTATGTGTGTGGTGGTGCACCCTTGAGAGGTAAAAGCAGTTTGAGACCAGCCTCAGTTACATAGCAAGCCTGAGGCCAGCCTGGACTATGAGATCTCTCAGAAAGCAACCGCAAAGCCCTGAGGTACTCTACTAACCAGCTCCTTTCTTTGTCTCGTTTCTTCACTCACCTGCAACTTCCTGAAAACACCTCGCACCATGTGACATTTGTAGTTTATGTGTACTACACTCTAAGTGAACTACTTGCTGTCCTCCAGGGTCACAACCCCACATCTCCGAAGACAAGCCAGAAAATGTCTTTATCAAAAACATTTTCTCCTTGGCTTCCAGAAGATAATTGGGAATATTTTCATTGAGGAAAAAAATGCCCATAAATAAGTTTCAGTTGTGTATCCTTGTAGGGATTTACAAGAATTCAAGCACTCAAAAACTGAGCAAACACACACTGAAGGCTTGGGGTTCCATGGTAATGAGATTCTGTGAGTATTAGTGGTTATTAGCAGGAAGGTTGAAGTCGAGAGCTTGTTAGCACATTAAGTTGGAGCAAAGGTGTTAATGAAAGTGCTGTTTGCATTTATTTCTCATCAAAGCTAAATGAAACTGGGAAGAACAGTCAAATCCAGTCCATCTTAAGGGAAGAAAAACAACTCCGAGCACAGGAACCCTTTAAAGTGAGACAGTAGCCTAGGAATGACAAGTCTTGTGAATTCCGTTATTTCAAGTCTGGCTTTGGGGTCCGGTTGCTATGTAAAGCATATCCGTGTGGCATCTGGAAGCCACATGGAGCCTCACGATGTGGCGGTAGCACTCTGCACAGACTGCCATTTTCCAGGTGGCGGTGCCTCTCTGAAGAGCTACCATCTTTAGGAAGGCTAATCACTCAGAGATGTGTCTCAGGATAGCACTTGCTTCGAGTCCCCCCCACACCCCCCCCACCGCCTCCCGCCATGTCATCAGTTCAAAGTCAGACCCATTTCAAGGCTGATGGGCCAGGCCATCCTTGGGGAGAACTCATGATCCCTTTTCTGTTCATGTGAGGGATTTAGGAATTCTTGGGAGACAGCATCTGATTGGAGCCAATGAGGCTGGTACAGAGCTTAAGGGATGTTGACAAGCCTGCTCTGGGGTGTCGCAGGATTTTCCTCCTCTGGTGCCCTGGGCAGTCATAACTTGCCCCTGGAATCGAGCACTTCAGAAACTTGCCTCTTTATGGTGGCAATCTGGTGTCAGACCCAAGCCCTTCATAGTGGGAGGTATTTACACGTGAAAGTGTATTTTGATATAAAGGCTGTGGAAACCCCTTTCTTCCCGTTTCTTTGGAGACTCACCAAACAGAGACCTCAGGCTGGCTGCTTCCTGCCTGCTTCATTCTCCCACTCAATCC
Organism: Peromyscus attwateri; assembly: GCA_902168425.1. NCBI lineage: Eukaryota > Metazoa > Chordata > Mammalia > Rodentia > Cricetidae > Peromyscus > Peromyscus attwateri. Next base: position 5,792 of record CABHPP010129391.1, read on the forward strand.
ATTTTCACTGAGCAGGAGACACAAGCAGTGAAGCCAATATAGTTTTATTGGATCCAATGTACTGCCACTAAAACAAATACATGTACACTCAGGCCAATACACTTTTATTAAAACAAATAGAATTTAATTCAAAGCAGCATTCAATACGTTTTCTCCAAGCAATGAAATTAAGCTTTACCAGTACTTCTGCTCAATATGTTTTCCCAATCAAATCTATTTGAGCAAAGTGAAATATATTTATCATAGATAACACATTTTTATTAAAAATAAATTCACTGAAACCAAGTTTCCCTTTGAACTGATAGATAGAAATTCTAGCCAGTTGTACAATTAGATCATAGAAACAGATGTATTTTTACTTTAGCAAAAAGCATTTCTATTCAGAGCCACTTTGAAACACACTAATGAATAATAAAAGTTACTATGACATGTCTTCAGTGAAATATTTCCCCAAAAGTATGTCCTCTAGAATTGAAGATCTAGATCTACCACATAGGGGAAAAGTCTTTAAGTAGTTAAGAGAGAAAAGAATAGTTCTGGAATAGGATTATAATAAATTCAGATATTTACTGACTAAATATTTATTCTATCTATATGTACTTGGGAGTAAAATTTCTGGGTGTATGCAAATTCATTAAGATACGTGCAGGGATATTTTTCAGTTGTGTGTGCTACCATACCATGCTATTGAGAGCAATCTTCCTTATTAGAGTTTGAAAAGGTATTATCCAGGGCTAGTGTTGCATCTCAGTTGGTTGAGTGCTTGCCTGGCATGCACAATGCCTTGGGTTCAATCCCCAACACCCGGTATACTGGGCATGGTGGCACGCACTGTAACCTCAGCATTCAAGAGCTGGAGGCAGGAGGATCAGGAGCTCCAGGTCATCCTCAGCAACACTGAGTTTGAGGCCAGCATGGGCTGAAGAAAGCTTTCTCTGAGTATCTTTCTCTTCTAATCTCCATTATACATTATAATATATTATGTATATTATCCATTCCCATTTATCTGAATTAACTAGGGACTGTCATGCAAAACCAGGCCTGGATGGAGTAGAAGGTGGAGAGCTTGTGTGGCCATTGGAGAGAATTTCAATCTTAGTGCCTAAATTATAAAACAATTAAACCATTCCAGAGGACCAGAAAGAAGAACAACTTTCAAATGCTACCCACACTTTGGAGAGCAATGAACTCAATTCAAACAAAAGTGTGCAGATGTGTACCACCTCTTTGCAGACCCTTGGGCAGAAAAACACATCTAGAGAAATGTTGCCTCCTCACTACCTTCCTCCACAATGACCCCAATACTCTGTACTCTATTTCAAACTTACCCTGGGGCTGCAGAACCTGGGGACAGAAGCAAAGGACTCTCCTCATTTTGTTAAGCATTCCAGAAAATGTTCTTTAAAAATGGTGGGTCCCTACAACCACTTCCTTCCCACCTAGAAAAGTCCACAGAGATTATGCACCCAGGTCATTAGGTAAACTGATTCACAAGCTTCTTAGGTCTGCTGGCTTTGAATGGGCTGGACTCCCTCTCACAAACACAGTGGGTCATGGGGGATGCCTAGGTAATGGTTGTTTAAAAAGGTGAGACATTAGAAACCCAAACAGCTAGCACCCAGTGGTTTGTTCAACTACAATAAAGTCTTCCCAATATATTCTATAGTATTACCATCAACAGAATATGTTTCAGGAAGGGAAAACGGTTCCAGTGTGTAAGATCGAGCTACCAAGGCAGAAGAGACCATGAGACCAAAGAAAGAGGCAGACTAACCCAACATGGTTCAAGTTTCATTTATCGAGGACTCGTAAACAAAAATGTGTGCTAGCAAACTTCAAGACCTCTGCATCCCAAACCCCAGGGAGGTGCTTTATATGTTAAATCAAAGATGGGCTGCAGCCAACCAGAATGCATCTGACCTGTGCCAAAATCGTTTCCTATGGATAACATCAGTTAAAACGTTGAATGTGCCAGCAGTCCGCGTGTTCGTATCTCCCCACAACTCGGCTCCATGGGGTCTGGGGTGACCAGGCAGGAAGAGAGCAGTTCCAATCAAGATGGCTGCAGTTCTGTTGCACTGGATCCCTGCAGTCATTTGAAGTGACTGAGATAGTTCATTGAGTGGGAAATAACCATGGTATATCATTAAATATTTAAGGAATCGTGTAGTAGCTTTTGTCTTTGTAAAATGGACAAGAGTGTCTATATACAGGCAAAACTTAGGGATAGAGCACTAAAACGGTAGAGTGGTTAAATGAATGATAAGATTATAAATCTCATGCTCTCTCTTTTCCATGTTTTATAAATTTGCTACATAGAGCATGTGATTCTTTTGATATAGGAAAAAATACTTTTAAAGCAATTTTTTTAAAAAAAATTGATATTAGGTAAATTAATAGGTGACTGAACCTTGGGTCAGCATGAGCAATTTAAATTCTGCATCCCCTCAGAAAGGTCCACATCCATGCCCTGGTCTGTATCTTTTTCCTAGATGGTATTCCAAGGCTTTCTTCAGCAGGTCACCCAAATCTCAAACAAGAGCCTGGGTAAAACTCCCCTTTTTTGTTCCAGGAAATGCTATGGCTGGCCCAGAAGCTGCGTATGTGTGGTTTCATCAGACAATGGGTTCTACGGTGTTCACAGCAGATTTTCCCGATTTCCTTTCGCCTTCTGCTGCTGTCAGATAACCACTGCATCAAATCCGCTCCTTTTCAGTACCTTCCCGCCTACCTTCTTCCGCTATCCCTCTCATTTGTGTTGTCTACTTACAAGAGAGACACGAAGTTAGTTTGAGAGTAGAGTTCAATTATTAAAATAAATAAATAAATAAATAAAAAATAAAAAAAGAAGCAAACCTTAAACAAATACAGAAGATTTTTGACCATGATTATGCAAAGCAAGCTTCTGCAGCCTTCTTGGGGGCGTGGTATGCACACAGCCCAGGTACCCTGAGTGAGTGGGGTCTGAGAGCAAGTCTGGAAAGGAGAGCTGAAGCATTTCACTTGGCTCAGGTCTAAGTCCTCTTTCTAAGCGCTGGTATGGCCACACCAGCTTCCCACCTCAGGAACGTCTCGGGATCCACCTGGGCCCTGGAGCCCTGGGAGAGGGAGCCTAGAAACAGAATCTGGCCTCTTCCCTCTCTCTGCTTCCCCCTACTATCTAGGAAGGACAGCCATTCCGTGCTTCTCTGTACACCTGGCTCTTTATCGCAGCAACAGCCCCTCTGTTCACCTGTGTCCCTTTCTCGGCATTTCCTCTGCTCCGTTGTGAGGCTGGAGATGGAGACGAGAAGGAATGAGGGGAGAAGCCGTGTTGGTGGTAGAGAAAGAGGTACAGACCGCATGGAGCAGATGCACACCGTCCGTTAAAAGTGTGTAATTAATACTAACATGCATCTAGCTGCTTGAAACCCCGGGTAGACATAATTGCCATTTGTTGCGTTGTTTTGAGTGAAAATGTAGAAATAAATGGAATTGTCAAAATTGTAAGCTTTCCCATCTTCCTAATAAAGAATTGAAAAATGAAGAGCGGTAAGCCAGGAGGCTGAGGTTTGACGGATTTGGTTGGATTTGGTTTTTCTTCTTTTCTTTCCTAAACAATATCTGCACTGATGCTTGGCGTCAAGGGAACTTGTTTATGTCCTGCTAACAACCAGTGACATTATTTTCTTCTGTGGGAAGGGCCACCCAGAGGTCCCACTGACCCCATGGTCAGACCTTCTCAGCCTGTGTTCTTCCGAAGTCAGCCTCCTTTCTTCCTTACCCACCTTCAAAAACTGTGCTTACATTTTCCTGATGTTTGTTTAGTTCGGAGGTACCAAGGCCTTGCATGACTCTAGGGACAGACCTGACTGGGGACAATGAGGTAATCAAGAAAAGACAGACAGACGTACAGAGACAATTACTTGGACTCTCTCAAAGTTAATTATATTAAAGTAGTATATGAAAGGTTGAACATAAGGGGCTGGGGAGATGGTTCAGTCGGTCAAGGAGTGCAACTATGAGGAGCTGAGTTTGGATTTCCAGAACCTAACTAAAAAATGGCCGTTAGGCTGGTAAGATGGCTCAGCAGGCAAAGGTGGCTGGTGCCAAGCCTGATGACCTGAATTTGACCCCAGGAACCCACACGGTAGAAGGAGAGAACCATCTCCTGCTAACTGTCCTATGATTATCACATGTATGCCATGGCATGTACATTTCCCTCAATAAGATAAACAAATAAAAATGCATTTTAAAAGAAAAGCTGGACATGGTAATGCATGCCTATAATCCCAGTACTGGGCAGACAGATAGGTCCCCAGAGTTCACTGGCCAGCCATTAGCAGAATCAGTCTGTGGTGGTATTGTATTGCCCAAAATATTGTGTACGCTAATAAACTTATCTGGGGTCAGAGAACAGGACAGCCACAATATTAAAGGTTAGGCAGTGGTAGCACACGCCTTTAATCCTAGCATTCCAGAGGCAGAAATCCATGTGTTCAAAGATACACCCAAGCATGGTGACCAACGCCTTTAATCCCAGAAAGCAAGCCTTCAATCCCAGGGAGTGGTGGTAGAAAGCAGAAAGGTATATAAGGCGTGAGGACCAGAAACTAGAGGCATTTGCCCTAGAGAGGCATTTGCCCTGGAGAGGCATTTGCCCTGGAGAGGCATTTGGCCTGGAGAAGCATTTGGCCTGGTTAAGCATTCAGGCTTCTAGCAGCAGTTCAGCTGAGACCCATTTTAGATGAAGACTCAGAGGCCTCCAGTCTGAGGAAACAAGACCAGCTGAGGATCCGGCGAGGTGAGATTAGCTGTGGCTCGTTCTGTCTCTCTGACCTTCCAGTGTTCGCCCCAATAACTGGCCTGGGTTTGATTTTATTAATAAGAACTTTTAAGATTCATGCTACATCAGTCGGCTCCAGGTTCAGTGAGAGACACTCTTAAAATATGAGGTAGAAAGTGACTGAAGAATTGACCTCTTTGTCTCCACATACAAGCATATACACTTTCACACATACACACCCTGCACACACATACATACCCTGCACACACACACACAAACAGAAGGGGAAGGGGAAAGAGAGGGCCATGGAATACATATGGCATAAAGGGTTGTGGCTTGAATAAGAAATGTCCCCATAGGTTCATGTATTTGAGCACTTGGTCCTCATTTGGTGACACTTTTGGGGGGAGGTTTATGGAAGCTTTAGGAGGCAGAGCCTCATAAGAGGAAGTATGTCATGAGGCGGGGGGGGGGGGGAACTGGGTTAAGGTTCAGCAGCTTTACCCTACTTTCTGTTCTTTCTCTCTGCTTCCTGTGTGTGTGGATGAGAATGAGATCAACCAGCTTCCTGCTCATGATGGATTCTGATGTTGTTTTAACTTTGACACAGTAGCTGCACCTTAATCTACTGCTATCTCAGCCAGCGATTGCAACTCCGTAGTTACCAGCCTGCATCTCTAGCAGCAGCTGGGCCGCTCAGGCTGGTGAGAATTCTGCTCCTGCAGGCATGGCCCTGTTGCCAGTGCTAAGGGTAGTTTTAACTAAATCTCTATCGTTCTGTTTATGAATAAGACCTGAGATTCAAAGGCTGGGGTGAAAACCCGCTATCTCAGAGAGGCTGAGTAGCAACTAGCTGACCCTCTCTCCTTGCTGGTGTCCAACGAAGACCTGTGCTTCCACTTTGCCAAACCACAAAAAGCTGTGCCACCCCAAACCCCTCCCTACAACTTCCTGTGTCCCTCTATCTCTCCTGGATGCCCTCTGGTGCTCTATGATTACTCTCTGTCAACTAGTTGCTCTCTCAGCCTCCTGACCCAAGGTTGATTTTATTTAATTAATGCAAATGTAAACTCCAGGTTCACGGTGTGATCGAATATCCCCCAACACTTCTGGACTCATAAGCCAAACACCCTCTTTCTTTCTTTCTTTCTTTCTTTCTTTCTTTCTTTCTTTCTTACTTACTTAAGTTGCTTTTGGTCATGTATTTTATCACAATAACAGGAAAGTAACTAGTAAAAGTGACTGACTGTTTGGGGAGAAGAAACAGGACCAACAAGAGAGAAAGAGGGGCAATGGAGGAGGGTGGTCAGGGCTGGGATGAGAAAAAACAAGGTATAATGACGTATATGTACGAAAGCCCCACACAATCCCATCACTTTATATGCTAACCTAAAAAGTAAAAATTGTCTTAAATAAAATAATTTAGATAGTATATTCTGATACCAAAAACCTGCTGCTAACTTTATTGCAAACAGTTTCTAAGAGAAAACAAATTAGTTCCAACCTCTCTTCCCATCTTTTATGTACTGTTATTGTTCTTACCCCAAGGCCTATTCAACAGTGTAGCTGTGGTTTTTATCTCTTCTCTGCTCATCTCATCGCCCCTGCCCTCACGGGGGTGACAGTGGAAGAACATGGCTCCCAAACGAGCCAGCAGGGGAAGGAACAGGCCCGGAGAAGACAGGAAGGTGGACTTCTCCTGCCCATCCCCGCCCTCCTTCCAGGAGATTCTCTGTGTCTCTGGGGATCTCCCCTGGCTGGCTGGCTTGGCAAGAACTGTGGCCAAAGGCTGGTGTGTGACAGAGAGAGGAGACAGACTCTCTGGGAAACGGAAGAATTCTGAATCCATACCCATCCACCTTGACACAGACAACAACTTGGCTGAGCTTCTCTGGGCTTGGCAAAATGTCCACTGCCTGTTTCTATGAGATTATAGGCTCCACCAAGCCAAGATTCTTCAATGCTCGTTGTCTATGGAAACATGGAGGCATAACACTTACTTAGGAACCACAGGGTGGGTTTGAGAACCAGATAGATTGGAAGCCAGGGGTAAATTACTGACCAGCCTTTTTAAGATTACCAGCAATCTTAAAAAAAATGAGCCAACTCCCTCACAACGGGTTTTCAGTATGTACTTTTTAAAAGGTATATTTATTTTCAGTCTATGTATATGTGTGTTTTGTCTATCTGTATGTGTAGGCACCAAGTGCATGTCAGCCCTTCTCAGGAGCCAGAAAAGGGCATCAGGTTTCCTGGAACTGGTGTTACAAATGGTTGTGAACAGCTGTGTGGGTGATGGGAACTGAACCCATATCCTCTGTAAGAACAATAGATACTCTTGACCCCTAACTCATCTCTTCAGTCCCAATACGAACTTGTAGAATTGAATGGAAAAATATCTGAAGTCGCTTATGTTGCTGGGGTAAGGAACAAAATGATAACCTGGAATTCAGCTACTCAGTCTGAAGTTTCAAAGGCATCAAAGATCCTAACCCTGAATATCACGGGGGCTGGAATGTACATGGAGAGTCACAAGCTTCTCAGTGACTGCACACTGCCAGCAGCACACAAAATGCACAGTCAGTCCTGAGCAGTCCTAGAATGATGTGATTATGCATCACCCCTTGGAATAACTTTTACGTGAACATATACATCCATACTCCCCTACTCGCTCAACACAGAACTCCTGCTGAGAGAGAGGAGGGACACATCACTACCTCACCCACAAAGCTCTTCAGAGCATACCAACCAGCTAAGCTCTCCCCCTCCACTCCCAGAGTCTAACAGGCCAGAAGACCATGGGCTTTTAAATATCACCCAAGGGTCTCTATTCTTTTGATATTGTGACATGGCCTTGTGGTCTGCATCTGTAGCTGTTCTGGAAGTGTGTAACGCACTGGCTACAGGTTGAACATTTCTGATGGTCGACCCGAGCAGACATCTTACTGCGATCCAGAAGTGCTCTGGAGCACTATCCTGGTTTGTTTTCTATTGCTATGGTACCCAGAACCACATGTGTGCTGGGGGGGGGGGGGGGTTTACACTATCCACAATAGGCTGGGCCCTCCCTCATCCACCATTAATCATGAAAACACCCCCAATAGAAACGCCCGCCGGCTATTCTCATGGAGGCAGCTCCTTAGCTGAGAGTCCATCTTAGTAGGTGACCCTGGTTCATGTCACGTTGACAAAACTAAGCAGCACAAGCAGTAACTGAAGAGGAAGACAAGCGGCCTTTCACAGCTGTTTCACCCATCACGGCAGCAGCAAAGCCAAACCTGTCCTTGTCCTGGTGCTCTGGCAGCGGAGGAGGCTGACTTCAGCTTTAAAAGGCCTCCTCCTAATAACATTTGGGCAAATCAGCTTACGCGGCTGGACACTGTGTCCCAGCCACAGAGAAGATTTTTTTTTTTTCCTGTCAGGAAAGAGCTCGCTGCCACAGTGAAATACCAGGAACCGCTTAACATTTTTCTTGATTTCTTTAAGAGTCGACATTAGACATATTAAGAAAACAACCCAATCATTAAGGCCTCTGCGTTTCTTCCAGGAGCCAGCTCTCCGGCTTTAATCAGGTTAGGGCCAACTCATTCCCATCCCAGCCATCTGTCTTCTTTGTTTACATACACACACACCAAGTGGCATTCTTCTTAAAAAAAAAAAAAAAAGTCATCAAAATTGGGAACAAAAGGCCTTTTATTATTTATACTTTAAATAACATCTATTTGCTTTCATTAGCCTGCCAACAATAAAGTAGTAGGTCGATTCTGATAAAGCCTGGCAGGTGTTAATTATTTGGGGGGTCTGGGGTTGTTTTGTCTACAACAGGAGATGACTGAGCCCACACTGAAATCTGAGGCTGCAGGGCCTCAGAAGTCACCAGCCCATGAGGGCATTTCCTCTGAAGAAGCATCCGGCCTCAGACTGGCATAAATGGATGTGAGCTTGTCACAGAAAGTTATGCTTTGGTGGGGGGGAGGTTGGTTTGGTTTTCAATCCCTCAGCTTTATCACCCATTTTATGGGCTGGAGTTAAATGGCAGTACAATGCAGTTTGCTCTCTTACTGCTCAGCACTAACAGCCATGATGAGCCATAATTAGAAGTAAAACCGCCACATAAATAACATGGCAGAGAAATTGCCACTGTGAGAAGCCAGACTTTGGCTATGGAAACTCCAGTGGGCCCTACGTATCCATCACACTCAAGGGGCACTGAATGCTTTAGCCCATATTTGTCTCACTAGAGCCAAAATGGGAGCCATTTAGACTTTCAAATAAGCTTTTGAAAATAGAGAGTGCAATTTTGAACAGACTGTCTTCTTCTGAGTGTGATGTAGAAACCTGTCACCTGGAGGCCAGGACAGCCAGCTGCAGAGGCTGGGAGACAGAGGTAGGAGCCCCGAGTGCAGTGGAAAAATGCCAGGAGGCAGAGAAGAGGCTGCCACCCTCCACCACCACCACCACCACCACCCCCACACACACACACCGTCATTATGGCTCCATGTGCTTCAGTGGAGTCAAGGGATGCCTGCCCACCCAACACAGCAGCCTAGGCTTGCTCAGGCCACCTTGCAAATGTCACTTTCATGCCCTACTCTTCATGATGAAGTGAAAGCAGGGAGACTGGCATTTTTTTAACTGGTGTCTCCTAGGCCTTTGGCATGAATGTCCCTCCGTTCTCATCAGAGTCTTAAGTAGCCAAGGTAAAGAGAGAGAAAATCAATTCTATTCCATACCTGAAAATGGTTTAAGAAATGAGGGCCAGCAGCCGCCGGCTTCCTGCATAGTTTGTCAGACCATTTGCAGAGAAATTAACCCAAGGACTAGGACATAAGTGACACAGAAAACTTGGGGCAGATTCTCGCTTCCTGACCCAGCCCCTCTTAGCCAGAGGATGAGCAAACAAACCCAACACAGCTCATGTAAGACGCGAAATGCCTTGAGGAGGCGTGTTTATGAAAGCGAGAGTCACTTTAAAAATTGGTTTAAAAATATCCATCTGCTTTCTTAAGTGTCTTATACATTTTTCTATGGATCACTCAGAATAAGTGAGGTCTGGGCCACCTGCAGGATCAAAGGGAATGTTCATCTGGAGACTGAAAATCCACAGGGTTCTCTATAGAGACTATGTGCTTTCTTTCCTTCCTGCCCACACAGACTCAAGCAAACAAAAAGGAAAACAAAATCCATCAGGAGCCATGTTGAGCAGTTCCATTTGTTTCGTTTAAAGTGTGCCTGTTATTACACGGTGCATGAAGTCAAATGTCCCCACACCGAACCAGCCAGCACGGCTCCGATTCACATATGAGCTTGTCCGTGTTTCTGTCTAAGCAGGCCAGCCACATGTGGCACAGCACGGGACGTTTTTAAATTGAGATATGTAGTGCTCAATTTCTTTCTTTGGAGCTGTTTTAGTCTAACGAATTTACTGCACGTCTCAGAAAACACATAGCTTTGCCAAAGTTGGTGAGTAGCCCGGCCCGGTTTATCTCCAGCCCGCAGCTCTTTCCCTGAATTCAATACTGCAGGCACAATTTAATGCAAACCCAATTTATGACTTAATGCTCTAGGGACCTGGTGGGAGATTGTTACATTATTCTTTTCTAATCCTATTTGTGTTTTAATTTGCTAAGTCTGTAATGAGGTGCATGCCTTGAATAGATTCAAGATCTTTCACATTGCTTTTGACTTTGTTTAATATAATAGATTTTACAGTTTGCATTAAATACCCAGGTGCTACGGTCAGTATTATCTCTTTATTTTCTCAACTAGAGTGAATAAAATTACACCATGAAAGTAATTGTGTACATGTTTCCTTGTTTATTGTAATGGTTTATTTCCTATTATAATTCTTGATTCAAATTACATCTAGTTCTCCAAAAGTCAATTCTCTGTGGCTCCCACTTCCCCGTTTCAGACAGTTGTAGCAGCTGAAGAAAATGGTGTATTGGCTGACAATTGATCCGTTGAAAAATAATAGAATCAGTTTTCTGGTCTAATTTATGATTTCATTAAACAAAAAGGAAGAACGGGAGAGAGGAAGAAAGGGAGGAAGCGAAGGAAGGAGGGAGGGAGGAGGGAGGAGGGGGGAGGGGGGATGTGCTGCGTCACCATGTACCTGCCACTGTTTTATTTCTGGCGTTCGTGTGAAACACAGCATCTCTAATCAGAATTGCACATCACCCAACTCCACGGTGTGTCATTTGCTGTCCATAACTGTGTTAGAGTCAATTATAGCTAAATTCTCTCTTCTATATGCACAATCAAAGGGCGTCTGGAATGCATTTTGCTATTTTCTGAATCCTATTATTGCAGACATGTTTATTATGTTCAGAAGATGGCTTTCTGAAATTACCCTGAAATTGTGCAACCCACCTGCCACTTCCAAACAAAAGGACCTAACCCTTTCTTAACAAGGAGGAAGTTCATCTAGTCCCTGGGAACTTTTCCAGCTCGATTTTCTCCTAGGACAGTTTGGAAAAGACTCATTTCCCAAGCCTCTGAACATTTGTAAAAGCAACCAAGTTCTCCAGCTAACTCTTATTTTTAAATTAATAACACAGCAGGTCACAAAGGGATACAAAGCAGCTTTTGGCTCCTGTGGCGGATGGATGCTGGCTGCAATTATCTTTATTAACATTTTTTTTCAAACTAGAAATAAAGAGATTATAAAACATGCCCTCAAATGATCAGTATTTGATAGCCTTGAAGTAGCTCCTTGAGGTGGACTGTCACAAGAATAAAAACTTGGAGTTATGGCCTTCAGTTTCATTGGGGGCCATCTTAGGAGGAGAGTGCGTGTTGTAAGGAAGACACACGATCTCTATTTGGAGAAGCAGCACCTCGTCATGAATTATTAAGGGAGGGAGTGCAGGCAGGTACTTGTGAAGGGATGCTTTCCTTTCTCCTCTGCTGAAGCTCAAACACTTAAACCCCCCACCCACCCCCACCCAAGCTTATTTATTCTATTGCTGGCATTTGCCTCCCAGAGCCAGGGGATATTATTACCTTTTTATTTGCTATTTTTACAGATCCCAACAAAGTGCTTTGAAAATATATAACCACTTAATTCAAGCCAAGCCTCTTCAATGCGCCTTTCATTCAAGTGCTTTCTAATTTGTTTTCCCGCAGCCAGGAGCCTGGAGAAGACACGGTGATTTATGTTTTCATTTATTTACTTTATTTGGGCTTTTCATTTAAGAAAAGAATCTCTACACAACCCCTACAACCCTCCATTCTGCATCATCTCAACCATTCCACGTCGCTCTACTGACTGTCTCAAAGCCAGACTTCCAAGTTGCAGAGTGATGTTTTGGGGGTTTTGCCATGGTCTTTGTGAGGGCTTGGCGCTCTCCACCACAGGAGTGGCGGTACTCAGGTTTTATTTCTACATTGGTTAACAAAGGAAATTCTTACACAACGTCGAAGAACTTCCACCTGGGGGTCTAGCAGCCATGGCCTTGAGTCTTGAGTCTATTTCCTGCCTGGTGACTTCAAGGGAATTACTCCTCTCTACACAGGATCATTGACCCTGTCATCCTGTCAATGAACTTATCAGATAACTTTGGTATGCCAGCTACTGTGCGGGTCGAAGGCAGTACAGACAAGTTCCTGATTTGCACTGAGTCAGGCAGAGACATAGATAAGTGCTGAAAATAAGTGTGGTAGCCATGGAAACAGGAGACGCCAGAAGCACTTTCTTGAAGTGTGCATCTGTAAGTGAAACAATGCAAAACAGGGACATGAGCTAGGTGTGGTGGCCCAGGCCAATAGCCCCAGCACTTGGGAAGTCAAAGCAGGAAGATCAACGATTCACGATCTGCCTCAGTTGCATAGTCAGTCGGAGGCCAGTCTGGGCTACTTAAGACCTTGCCTCAAAAAAAAAAAAAAAAAAATGAGGGGGGGGTTCCTCATGATTTGAGTATAAAATGTTCCCTGCAGGCTCACTCATTTGCACACTTGGTGACTAGCTGGTGACACTATTTAGGGAACTGTGGTGCCTTAGGGAGGTGGGTCTAGCTGAAGGAAGTGCATCACAGGAGGCCTGAAGGTTTATTGGCTGGCCCCACTTCCTGTCCAGCATCTGCTTCTTGATCTGCCTACCCTCATGTGAGCAAGCTCCAACGGCCAGAGTCACAAAGACCTCCTGCTGCCATGCCCCGCCCCCCCAACCACGATTCCCCTAAACATGAGCCAAAATAAACTGTCCACCCTCGGGCTGCTTTAGCTGGGTATTTAATCCCATCAATGAGAAAAGAACTAAAGGTGGGGGTCCGATAATGTCTGCTTCCGGGGGCCTGGATGACTAAAGGGGTTAATACATAATGGGGACTTGGTGTTGCTGGTGGCACAAAGACTTGCTTAGGACATAATCAGAAAAGCAATTACTGTCATAGTTGCTAAGTTCCATCCAGAACCCTCGAAGGAATTAATGTCAGCAAACCATAGCATTTCACCTGCAAGAAGATTCGAGCTCTGTCCTGCTGCTCTAATTGTTTTTTTAAAGTGGAGATAACTAAATAATAGTGGTTTCTGCTAAACATTAAAGGAAATATAAAGACAAATGAGCTAAAATTGATAGGCTCTCTCCTGCTTAAAAAAAAATTACTAACAGTTAACTGAGTATCAAAAACTAGGAAATCTAGAGCAGAAATGAATCGGACAGCCCAGCTGGACCCACTCTAAAGGGGGCTCACCTTCCCCACCAAGGCCTGGATTTCTTCAGCAGCAGAATTCTGTCCTCCAAATAGTTTTGCCAGTATACAGATATTTTAAAAAAATGTAAATGTTAATATTCAAAACATTTTAAATTAAGATTTACACATTGGGCAATGTATTTCTCGTAGAAACACTAGAAGCATATTCTTTCAGCAGAAACGGCTCCATGTACAACCCAACAAACCTGCACTTCTGAGACTAAGCTTTACCACAGCAAAGTGCAGTGCCCGGGCCAACATGCTGTGGATGATGGGCTCTCCAACACAGCTTCCTGAAACAAGGAGAACCAGGAGCTGATGCGAACAGTATTTGAATATACACACGAGCTCTGTCTGAAAATAATCATATCTCTTAGTTGAACTTTATTTATTGAATAGTGACCTTCAGATAAGGTCCAAGGCGAGGGTAAATTACCCTGCCCAACAACACTGAAAGAATTTCGGGTTCTAGGTGCACCTGAGAAGTCAGGTGATGGGGAGAGTGTTTTGACAGGGCAGAGTAGCTAGACAGCAAAGAAGCCATTTAGGAAGCCATAAGCTGACAGAAGACTTGCCTAGATGTGGTTTGACATAGAAACTATTACCAAAAAATGATGCCCCAGCTTCTATTCCTACCTAGCAGTTAGTTATTTGCTAAACTCAGTTTCAAGGTAACATCTGTCACACACGTGTGCACAGAACTGTCACTCCGGGCTGTGACATGGTGTGATAGTGGTTGGAGGTTCTAAAAGACACTGGTAGCTATGGGCAGAGAAGAAAGCGTTACCTTAGGGTCCAACAGAGATCCAGAGGTCAGAGGTCAACAAGAACAAAGGATTGAATGAAACTCCGCAAGAACTAGAATTGCAGAAAGTCCCAGAAGTCCCAGGCATGGCAATGAGATTCACCCAGCTCACGGACAGAGAATGGAATCAGTCCCACCCCTCCTGAGTTGAGTCTTTAGACAGCTGTTCCAAACAGGCCCCCACCTTGTGGCTGTGGTAGCTGACAAGTAAAAAGGAACAGGTGGAGCCACATGTTCAGATTCAGGGACCCAGCAATACCCTGAGTGCATTCTGATAGAGGTCTTTAAGCAGGCGAGCCCTGCCACCAATGAACGGTTGCCCATCTAATGACTGATTAATGGCAAAGAGTCCCTAATGATCCAACAGTTCATTAGAGTTGACTAAACCAGCAGGACCCTTGGAAACTCTTTCGAACTCCTCTCCAGAGGCTCTATGAGCACCCCTGCTCACATATCAGACCACTGCCCTGTGTACTGAACCCACAGATGTGAGACCACAACGAGAACAGGGTAGACCTACGTGACTAAAATTGGAAGCTTAAAGGCAAATATGGAACCCACATGACAGAGTGGTGTCACACTGCCAAAACCACATGAGAAGCTCAAGAGAGGCATGCTGGGAACCAAATGAGCTCCCGATAGGTGACTGCTTATGCCAGGAATCGAGCTGTTATCATGGTAGTGTGGAAAGAGTGAGTCAATTCACCATTCATTCATCATTTAATAAATCAGTGTTTATTAAATACCTATTATCCATATGGCAGCAGAGACAAATGTTTTATACACATCACACCAATACATACAACTGCCGTGACTGTGTGAGAAAACCAACACTTTGTCGAGTCACGAGGCCACGTGACACTATGTAACGTATCTTAAATATCATACCGCCAGTTGTGATCAGATCGGGCAGCCAATTCCAGCTCTCTTCCTAAAATTATTTCTTTCTTTTCATACTGTTCTCAGAGTTTCAAGCACTTGATTTTTTGGAAAAATCTCAGTCTCTACGGACATGAGGAATGGTGATTGCTGTTGCTACCCATTTAAAAAGAGATCGTCGATTCTCATTTTTATGGAGAAGGTAATTAAAACATTCAGGGAAGTCTCAAGTGATTATGGTGAAGAATTCTCACCCGGACCTTCTTTCTAACAGAGCTAGCCCGTGCCTGTGCTATTAGCAGGACAGGATGCTCAATGGCTAGGTGGGTTTCCTCCAGCCCACAGTGAAGCGGATCCCATGCAGAATAGGTACAAAGTAGAGTCAAATTGTGTGGCAGGTGGGCAGAGTGTGCAGGGAAGTCTCGTCAAAGTTGGAAGAGACTGATGGCGCCCTGCAGGACAGCAAACCACACCTTAGCATTAATGAACTGATTTAACTTAAAACAGTCATGAGGGGAACAATGTGGGTGCAGTGGAGAGCAGGGGAGGGGAGAGGGAGGGAGAGAGATCATCACTTTAGTGAAGATATTTATTCCCCACCTCCTGCATGTCTTCAGGCTGCTGCTCCCTTGAGCACTTTGTTTTCCTGGCACATCAGGCTAGAACTGGCCAAGCAGAGGTTCACTGGTGAAGATCCTTGCTGGAAGACGCCCAAGACAACTGCAAGAGGTACAAAAAGGCTCTAATACCTCTCTCCACCTGCGATGGTCTTAGAAGAATAACCAGAAGTCCTGAGTACACCTATGTCACTGAACCCCGAAAACAGAACAGGCTCTCACCTTAGTGGTGTGTGGTCTAAGCACCCTACCCTGCTCCATCAGAGTACACAATCACAGCAGAAATACGCCCAAACGTGTCAAGATCTGGAGGGCGGCCACCCGTCGCTCCTCTGAAAACTACCACCAATGTTGGTTGACCTCCATTACTGAACTGGCACAGATGAGCTGAAGTAATACTTCAACTGTTTTTTAGTACCCAACTATATGTTCTGTTATAAGGAATAGCAAATGTTTAATCATAAATATTTTAATGGCTTCAGGGATTCATGGTATTCAATGACCGTGTTAAATGATAATAATCACATCTGGTTTATTACTATAGTAATTCAGCAGATTCTCTTCAGCAGTTATTTTTTATTATATGTGCTGTGCTACTGTCATGGTCATTTATAGCAGTAATATTTTAAAGTGGCTCATTTGTTTGTTTAAGGACAGTTTCACAATATATTTCTGTATTAATATACATTTTGCACTATTATTTCCAAGCTGCCCGCTGGAAAATTGATCCCAGCCTGTTAGGACTGGAGAGGCCGACAACCCACGAAATGTCCAGGCAGAGATGGAGTGGGGGGATGAGACGGGACTGTCCCCGTGCCCACTGGGGTGGTGATAACTGCTGCTTAGTGGTATTCATAAATGAAGAAATGTCTTAAGAACTAGGAAATAGTAGCTGTAAAGGGAAGACCACGGATTTGGGGGATCCCAGGGGCAAAGATGTCTGGGAAGCGCCTTAAGATGCATCACTGG
>CABHPP010129392.1:8009-37737 GCA_902168425.1 Peromyscus attwateri
TGTGTGTGTGTGTGTGTGTGTGTGTGTGTGTGTAGAATTATTAATTAAAAGAAAAAGAGGCCATCAATTTGAAAGGAGGATCACAGGGTATTTGGAGAGAGGAGAGTAAAGGGAGAAATAATACAAATATAGTACATATATATGAAATAAAAAAATAGAATAATTACCTTTCTAATTTGCATTTTTTAAATAATAAAATAAAATGAATATGCAAAAGCTCTCATGAATGGCCCTGAAGACTTTTTAAAGGAGAAATTGTTCATTTTCTTTTCAAATGAGTGACTGGTTTAAATTTATTCCTTTGGTGAATTTAAGAGTTCTTACTGTTGGACATTATTGGATGAGTCATCTCAATATAACTGGAGTATTATTTACTATGGCAGATTATTGGCACTGATGAAAACTGTCAATCTTTTGGATAGAAAAAGGAAACACTGCATCTGTTCATAATTTAATTGTTTTAGCTATATTGTTTTCATTTTTTTTAAAGAAATTTGTTGAACCTGTGGAGGGAAAAGGATTTCAAGATGGCTTCCCAACACACTGGTCACTCCCCCTCCCATCACCCGCCATCCCTATTTTGCATTTTTTGTTGCTTCCTATTTGGACATACATGCTTTGGTACATTACTTGACTTTCCTCGAGTTCTAATTGTCTTTCTCTTGTGCCAGTTATTATGAGACTTTGCTATATCCTCAAACCTTTCCATTATTCTAGCTTACCCCTTTGAGTCACCTGATCTCCTCTCCTGAGTCAGCTGCCTGGAGCCCCTTGCCTTCTTGTTTGGCAGTGGTTACTCTCTGGCCTCAACACCTACCTTCATTCTCTTGTTTTCTCTGCTTTGAACCTCTTACAAACAGTTGGATGTAAGCTCTCGTTTGGTTTACGGTTTTGTTTGTAGTACACTCATGCATAGCTGCCCAAGAAGAGATCAGTGAGAACCAAACTGGCATCCCTTGACACCCCCTTCTTTGTGTAATCCCTACATGAGCTGTAACACACTAAATTGAGCAATTGTTTCCCCACAGAACCTTACAGACTTTCCTGTTGTTTGCTGGAACCCATTTGTTGACCTGAATACAGATGACAGTCTGGCCTGGCCTGTAGTCCTTCATAATAAATTCTTTTCTTGATTTTTCTCTCTTTATACCTATTTTATTTTTCTGCCATTTCACCTGTGTGATAAGGTATGATTTATTTTCTTAATCTAATGATTATATCACCAAAATTTAGAACTTTTCTGTCTAACAGTTTCTTCCTGTCCTTTCTTTGTGTATTTTCCATCTAAACTGTGTCAATTAGATATTTGTCATTCAAAGTCCTCTGTATCCCACTCATCTGCTTGACTGTAGTGTTTTCTTGGTCTTATTAGTCACTGCTATTCTACACCTGAGGGAATGCCGCTGCCTTTCTTTCAACCACTCAACCATTTCATTTTTACTTTCAGCTACCATACTTTCAGTATTTTATACCATATATATATATATGTATATTTTATATATATATATAAAAGATCTTAATTTAAAACCAGAAACACTAAACTGCTACAAGAAAAGATAGAAAAACCATTTCAAAATATAGGCACCGTGGTGCAGGAGAATCTCCCAGGAGTCTATGGGGAGGATCCCAGCTTAGACTCCTAGCAATATTAGAAGTAGACCGAACTGGTCATCTCCTGTGACCAGATTGGTGTCTGGCCTAATTGTCATCAGAGAGGTGCCATCCAGTGACTGATGGAGGCAGGTGCAGAGACTCAGAACCAAACATTAGGCAGAGTTTGGGAATCCCATGGAGGAGGAAGAGAAGGAGGAGGAGAAAGGAGTGTAGGAGCCAGTGGGGTCAAGGACGCCATGGGAAGGCTCACATAAGCAAATAACCTGGGCTCATAGGGGAATCACAGAGATTGAACTGACAACCAGGGAGCCTGCACAGGACTGACCTAGGCACTCTGAATATATGTTACAGTTGTGTAGCTTGGTCCTCTTATAGGACTCCTAACAGCAGGAACAGGGACTGTCTCTGACTCTTTTGCTGGCTTTTCGGACCCTACTTCTCATACTAGGTTGCCTTGCCCAGCCTTAATACATGGGAAGTGTTTTGTCTTACTGCAACTTGATCTGCCATGTTTTATTGATACTCATGGGAGACCTACCCTTTCCTGGATAGAGACAGAAAAGGAGAGAATTGGGGGATTGGGGAGAGGGACTGTGAGAAGAGAATTGGAGGGAGGCTGCAGCCAGGATATAAAATAAATAGATGAATAAAAATAATGTTCTTTTCTAAATACAATTAGTTTTGATTATAATTATTAGGGAAGATTTGTTTTCCCTCTCATTGTTTTTATTTTCAATTTCAGTTCCAAGACTTACTGTAATGAACAACAAGACATCTCTGAAACAGAGATGGTGAAAATGATGTAATTTGGGAAAATGATGACTATGGTTATTGGGATGATATATGCTGTTTATAAAAACAAACAAACAAACAAAAACCCACCAAATTCAGGGAGAAAAATTTACAGGAATTTTGATTTTAGACCACCCAGAGCAGCTTTAGAATGACATCCTGAAACAGTACTTTCCAGGCAAGAACTGCTGGTTTACGTGACTTCTAGAGGGGACATAGACTCAGACTCACAATGGCTACTCCTCCAAATGAACATATGGTTTTAATATTTCCCACTCTTTTGTAGTGAGAATAAGCCCCACATACTAGAAAAAAGAAACATAACTTGTTCAGTATTGCCTTCTATTTTTCCCAATCAATGTTATTAATTTGTGTGCATAAGAACAGTTTGTAATTACACTCTATTCTGTGACTATAATATCTATAGTTTTTACCTATAATTAATATATTTAATGTTCCCACACCAAAAGAAAAAAACTATATAAATTTGGTGAACAAGACTTCAGTTACCCAGGAAAAAGCCCAAGGATTAACAAATGGAACTACATGAAATTATAAAATTCCTGGACAACAAAGGAAACTATCAACAAAGTAGGAAGACAGCCCATAGAAAGGGAAAAAACATTTGCTGGCTATACTTCAAACAGCATGTTAGTATCTAGAAGATATATATTTTTTTAAATTGAAAAATTTAAGTACCATGAGCTGGAAAGATGGCTCAGCAGTTGAGAGCCTTGGCTGCTCCTCCAGAGGACCCGAGTTAGATTCCCAACACCCACTGATATCTGTCTATAACTCTAGTTCCAGGAGATCTGACCCCTCTTCTGTCCTCTACGGGAACTATATGCATGTAGCACAGAAGCACACGTGAAGACAAAATACTCATACACATAAAGGAAAATTTTAGTTAAAAATAAATAATAAATGTTTTAAAAGTACCACACAAACAAAACTCCCAGTCAGTATAGGATGATGAACAGAAGCGACGGTCCTTGAACGAAGAACATGAATGACCAATAAGTATTTTAAATTGTTCAAACCCTTTACCCAACAAGGAAATGTAAATTAATACTACTGGGCAAGTCCATCTCACTCCAGTCAAAAAGACCATCATCAAGAAATCAAAGGACAACAAATACTGGAGAGGGTGTGAGGAAAAAGAAACACTCATTCACTGCTAGGGGGAGTGAAAACTAATGCAGATCCATGGAGCAAATGTGGAGAGTTCTCAAAAACTAAAAACACAACCAATGGAACCACCAAGTGACCCAGCTAAGCCACTCCTGGGCCCAGCCCCAAAGGTCTCTAGATCTTCTCGCACATATACTTGCACACCCATGTTGATTTCTGCTGTATTCATGATAGCTGAGAAATGGAACCAGCCTAGCTGTTCACTAACTCATGAATGGATAATGAAGATCATATATATATATATATATATATATATATATATATATATATAGGAATTTTATTCAACTGTAGAGAAAAATGAAATTTTCAGGAAAATGGTTGGATCTTAAAATCATTATTAATTAAGCAAGGGGACCTAGACTCACAGACATGTGTGTTCTCTCTCAAATGCAGATGCTGGCTTCAGTGTTCACATATATGTATCTATATGGGTATAGGCCACAGAAACAGAAAGGAGGGCATGATAGCATTACAAGAAGGTACTGAAGAAGAGAAGGAAAGAAATAGAATACATACTATACAACCAGAAAGGAGAGTGGTGAACATAGAAGGGTAGAAAGGAGGCCAGGGGGATGGGGGAGAGATTTAGGGAAGAAGTCCACCCAAGACATGTTCAAATTAGCTTCAACCTGCCATAATGGAATCCAATACCTTGCATGCTAACTAAAAATTTTAAAAAAAAATTGAAATGTGGTCTCTTAACTGAGCAACTGGAATTGTACTTTAATCTTTATTAACTTATATAGTCACTCACCTGTGACTGGCAGATGCCACCACACTTAACACTGCACAACAATGGTGTTTACATTTTTTTCTAACAAATAAGGAGATATGGTATGTTATGATGGTAAAAGTCTAGATGTAGCC
Organism: Peromyscus attwateri; assembly: GCA_902168425.1. NCBI lineage: Eukaryota > Metazoa > Chordata > Mammalia > Rodentia > Cricetidae > Peromyscus > Peromyscus attwateri. The sequence goes on from CABHPP010129392.1 coordinate 12,474, forward strand.
AAAAATACATTTTGGCATGCTGTAGCTGCTTCTGGCTATCTAGCTACCAAACCAAAGTATATTTAAAAAAAAAAAACATGTAAGTAATATTTTAAAAGTCCAGAGCTGAGCATGTGTGCAGTTTTTCCATTTGCCTTAATGGAGCCCACCTGCCATATTAGCAGAGAGTCACTTAATCTTCTGAGTACCAATATCCTCAACCACCCAGTGGGGACTGTAATCCTCATTCTATCTTTGTGGCATAAAGGAGTTGAATGTTGAGAAAGTACCTAACTCATGTTGAACCCTCAGATAAATATGAACTGCTATTTTTATCTTCCGAAGATAAAAAAGAGCAGGTGCTACCAAGATGAGCAGGTAGTGAAAGGTGGGCAAGAGTCATTTCATTTGTTGAATGTTTTGAAACAATGATGTCCTGTGCTAGTCAGGATAAGATTAGAAAGGGTCTTCCATTTGAAAAAAGGATACTTTAAAGAAGGTTGTCATCTTGATCATTCAGAGTGAGTCTCCACATTCTCTAGGCATTGTGGGGCTATTGGGCAAAGGATAGAATGGTCTGCTATGACTGGATTATGAGTGTGTAAGACAGGAAGAAACAGGATCAGATACAAGGGTTCCTAGTTGTTAATGGTTTATGAAATCCGTCCATGATTTTGCATTTCACTATTTAATTTAATTATTTATTTTATAACCAAGACGAAAAAGCTATTTAAAGGGTCAAAATGTTCTGGCTTGACAAAATATTTACAAATCTTTGACATTTTCACTAATCCTCAGAGAACATGACGTGGCATTCCGTATTTGTGCTTTTGCCCTTAAGTAAGTTGAGTGTTTAAGAAAGACAATGGTGAGAGGATAATATCATCGTGTGCTGTCTTGATCATGTATTACTTTCTATATTATATTACCAAAGTCAAATTCAAGTCTTTGGGAGCTAATGTCAAGCACTTGGGGCTACAGCTACTTGCCTAAGTTTAAGAAGTAAAATATTTTAGATACATGTCAACACTTTTGAAAATAATCCAAGGATAATGAAATAATATTCTCTAAGAACTTCTTAACTTAGTATATGTGAAAAAAGCTAATTAGAGAAGTGTTTCTTCAAAATAAAAGCTCTTCATGAAAGTCAAAAAGAATCAGTTTTCTAAAAAAGAAAAGACAAGAAACTCTATGAAGCATTATGCCTTTGCTCATACATGCTATTTGTTTGTTAGCGTGAGTTCTAGTAAAGACCAAATCCTGTTTGAAGCACGTGCTTGGGGCTTTGTTAATGTTCCCCCAGGGCAGAGTTTAACCACAGCAACAGATTACATCTTGCATTCCAATTTGCATTCATTAAAATGCAAGTCTTAAAATGGTAGTAAGGGTGGATGCTTCTTCTAGAACTTCCCAGCTACCCATAGTTTCTCATTCCTGAAAACATAATCTCTGCTCTTCTAGTAAAAAGAAAAGAGATGTTCTCAGTCTATCCATCTGACTTCTCAGTGAAAACCTGTGACTTGATGAGAACTCAGCTTCTCAGAACTCTTTAGCCCTTCCTGCAGTCCAGGCTGGGTATACGTGTTACTTGATACAGTTGTTGTCATAGAGATGATTTTTGTTTGATAAATAAGGGAAATAAACAGTTACAGAAAAACTAGACAGTATAAACTTTACATGTATGAATAACTTCCTTTCAAACACTACTCTCTTGATCCCTTGTGAGCTTTCTCATTAGGGAGACTCATTGTTTTCACTGAGCATTTTATCTAGTAAACACTTTTCTATTATTTGCAAAATATACAAACCCTGAAGAAATGAGCCAGGTGATCCATAAGGATAAGAAGAAAGGTGGTGATGCTGGGAGATGAAAGGGATAGTCTTTGGGAAAGTGATTGCAAGCTACAAATAGACATGAAGGCATATGTAATTCATGAATAAAACAATAAATGTTTTGAGAGAAAGAGGGAATTGGGAGCAGAAACATCTTTCAAATTGTAATATCATTTTTCCAATCAATTACTCTCTCTAAAAATCTGCCATGACCATATCTAGAAATGACCATACAATCAGCAAAGTAGAGAAACGACAAACCTCTCAAAATGCCCTTTACAACAATAGGCAGCGATGTCAATCCTCTGAGCCATTTGATGTCATCCCAGCTGAGAGACGGGTCTATGGCTTGGGCCACATATTCAGCAAGTCCACTGTTGTCTCCAAAATTCCCCTTGGGAGAAAATGCCAAATCACTGGTCTCAAAGTTTTTCATCCTAGAATAGATACATAGAATGGGAATTAGAGACAGCTTCTATCTCTGACTTGGTGAAAATAAGTGGGGTGGGGAGGGAAGAAGTGCTCCCTTCCTGATAAATTGCTCAGTCACTTATGGGTTGGTTGTCTGCAAATTTTACAGCATTTCATGTAGGAGTGTGTTCTGACTGCAGCCATGTGATTTCAACTGGCCACCTAAAGCTTAATTTACATTTGTGTGCTTATTCAGACAAATCAGTCTTAAGGATCAACGTGTGGCCATGTTCAAACATTTCCTGTTTAAGGCAGTTTACAGCTACAGACAATAGACTGGATGCTATTTTCAGCTAGCTGTGCAAATTCAGCATAATAAAAACCATTTGCATGGTGCTTTATGGTTTACAAAGGCCTTTTATATACTCATATTTATACATTTCTTTCCTTAAAATATTCTAGAAGGTAACATTGAATCACTATGACTCCCATTTTATATAGACAATAGTAACCCAAGTACAGAATGAGATGCCCCAAAATAAAACTGGCTAGGGGCATTATTTGGGATCTTGCCTGAGTCATTTGACTGCTAATTGTATATTTTTTTGCTTAAATGTATTGTATTGTGGGCATTGATGGAGAATCCGGAAGTGTTTCTCAGCACAGGAGTCTTGCCTCTCCCTCCTGCATTCAGCTGTTGCCTGGTTACTGGCTCAAACTTTGATCTTCCAGAGAACCTTGACAAGGGCCTGGGCTTTCAGATGATCACCAACCACGACCTTTTCTTTGTGTGTGTGTGTGTGTGTGTGTGTGTGTGTGTGTGTGTGTGTGTGTTCTTGCTGCTGGGCTTTCATTACCACCCAGCAAACTGGAATTGTCAACTCCTGCATCTGTGGGTAGACTCACTCTGAGATGTAGTGTGTATGTGTTCCCAGAATGTTCCCACAGGATTAGGCACTTCTGTTGCCCACTGTTTCATCTATCGTCACAAAATTCCCCATTTCCTGGCTTCCTCTCCTCCACCCACTTCCCTATATGCTAACAGTCTTCACCTTCTGAAAGAGCTACTTACACTTGGCCAGTGGCTCCATTTTGTTCCCAGGGAGCCACAGCTTAGACATGCCTACACCAAGCTGTTGCCTTCTCCTAGTCTAACACATTGATCTAGTTTGACCAAGTGTTTCTCTTACTCATGGCCAAGACTCTACTGCTGGATCACTCTGCTTGATATCCTTTTTTCTTGCCCTAACATCCATTCTTGGCTATATTTGGACAGTATCCCAAGCTAAAGACAAAGTTCATTCTGCTTGCAGTTCTGACCACACCACATGGATCGCTGGCAATGTGAATATGCAGTGGCATCTTCCATGTGGCTTAACAGTCCACAACCCCCAAATTTACTTATGAACTAATCATGTGAAAGTCTTCTCTTGAATAGCTGAAACACAGCTTGCTCTCCTACACACTTTCACTGACCTGCTAGCCTTTCTTAGCACAGCTGTGTGTCATCTGTGGATGAGCCCCAGCTCATTTGCTCTCCACCAGCTCTGCCACTGAACATAGAAAAGATCCTGGAACCATAACCAACACTGTATCTCTACAGATGGAAGTACCTAGGAATTTGATTTTTATATTATTTTAGACCTTCTTTTTATACAAAACTTGTTGACGCTTAGTTTACACTTTAGAACACTTCAGCTGAAGTTACTGATGGAGTAGTTAGGGTGCACAGACCATCGCATGGACATGAACTTTCAATTCCAAACAACTCTACTCAAGCTACTCCATCAATGGCAGTTTTCTCAGCAGGACTGAACATACTCCTGTAGATTTATGGACATAAAGACATAAAACACCTCAAATACATGATGCCCATCTAGTTGTTGGCTTTTGATGAAATACCTGAGCTTTCCATTTGTCAAAACACTTAAGGTTATACAGTATGTCACGGTCCTGAGTCTTCTGTCATCTCCTTAATTTAAATTGAATTAAGCTCTGTTCAATAGATGTATCCTTGGGAGACAAACTTAGTCCATTACTTCAATGATACTAAATTTCAAACATAAATAGTATTGCTAAAAGAAAAGGTGCCATCTATCTATCCCATCCTCAGACCGGGAGAAAAAAGGAAACTATCTCCATGTGTTCCTGCCCCCACACCAAACAGGCTGCCATGCTTCAGCGGGAGTGGGTGAAAGGGTGAAATGGATAGGAAAAAACAGAAACATGGATAAAATTATATAAATAACTGTTGTTATTCTTGGACCGTGCAATGCAGATCAACACTTGAATGAATGTTGCCTTACAGAAATCTCAGGGCACAATGAAGCCTTGTTGTTACTCTAAACTTTGTTCAAAGCCAGAAGCCAAGAAAAAGTTTTCAGATATCTTGACAGAGAACCACGATGGGGTGTTTTACCGATGGCTCTGAAAGAAACTGCCATGAATGCTAATTTTATTCAGATCATGACGTGTGTATGTGTGTGTGTGTGTGTGTGTGTGTGTGTGTGTGTGTGTGTGTGTATGATCCTTAAAGTAACATCTGATATCCATTTTGTAAGTAATGAAAAAGACAACACCAAAATATTAGCATAACTATTTTAAGCTTAATTTTGAGAATCCTGAGCTGATAAATGCCACAAAGAGATCAAACTTCTTCCTTGTAAGGGAATTGTTATTCCTGGGGTGGCCCTTAATATAGTTTTTAATTTAACATAGAAATTGGTTTGATTTTAGTAAGTTAGTACCAAGCAACAGTAATAATTACTAAAGTAAATATGTTTAAATAACCAATAGTATGACTAAGAGGAATGAGCACTGATGGTAACATACAATTTTATAAATATTGATAAGGTAATACTAACGATAAAGCCACATCTCTATATTTAAAACTCTCAAAGTAAATTAAAACAAAATTAAAAATCAGTTAAGTTCACAATACCATCAGAGTATGGAAAGAAAGAGAAATCCATGGTTTACAGCCTTTTTTCTGTGGTTAGAAAAGCACAGTGTTCAGAACATACCTTGGTTGCTTCCCTCTCAGTGGAGCCAGGTGGGCTAAAGAGAGACTGGAGCCACACCCTTGGAGTTCTAATCCTGTTCAACTTTTTCCTAGTTATCTTAGATTGGGAAAATCCCAGTTGCATTAGTAAATTTTTATGTGCTGATTAAACAATTACATGCTAAGCACCTACTATCTACCAGTGTTTTAGATACTTAGTAAACACCAGTAAAGAAGTGAGCAAAAGATCTCCATCCATCACAGAAATAGTAAACACGTGAACTGTCAAGTGTGTAGGAATGGAAGTATGATGTAAAACAGAGGGGGACAATGGGGTAGAATAGGAAGTAAACCAACGGGCAGAGGCTTAAACTGGACATTTGAAGTGTGGTGACAAGGGCAGATGTCATTGCAAAGCTACTCCAAAGATGAACTCAATAGGGTTAGGTTTGTTCTGTAACTGCTGTTGTAGCAATTAACCACAAATGCAGAGCCTCACAATGTCACAAATTTGTGGGCTAGAGATATGGCTTAGCTGTGAAGAACACTGGCGGCTCTTCCGAGACCCAGTTTAGATTCTTGGTACCTACATGTCAGCTCACAACCATCTAGTTCCAAGGGACTCAAAGCCCTCTTCTGACCTCAGTGGTGCACTATGGTACACAGATACATATGCAAGCAAAAACCCATACACATAAAAAAATAACTCTTCATGTTATAAATGTATTCCATTTACAATAGTTAGAAAGACCAAAATGGTTCTCACTGAGCTCAACTCAAAATGTCCAGTCCGTCTGCCTGCCTAGAGAAGAACAGATTAGCTCACTTGTTCTCTCAGTGACAGCCCAGCCTCTTGGACACATGTTTCCAAACTCTCCTTTTATCATCTCAACTCCTCTGGCTGTCATTTACACCTTTCCCTAATAAAAACGCATCGTTGCATATAATGTCTACTGCGATAAAACTAGATTATATCCTGTCTAAAGATCCTTGACTCACTCCGCTCGGCCAAGCTCATTTTTCCATGTAAGATATCAGGTTAGAGGGTTCCAGTGTGGACACCTTTGGCCTCCGTGTGTATTCCTGACAATGATTTGATCTTGTTGCTTTTCTTTAAACTTTTTGGAACTGTGGGGGAAGGGGGAGAGACTAATCTTAACCCGGGTAAATGAATCATCTCTGCGGAGTACAGACAAGACCAAAGGCCCCTGCCTGGCAGGCTGCGGAATCTGTGTGGTGAGCTGGCTTTGTCCCTGCTTCTTCTAGAGTGGAGGATTTCCTCTTTGCTTCCCACTTTCATGCCAGTTGTAATGTGCACACACACATATGTTTTGCATATAGACCAAGTGGCCATTACCAACCCTCTGAACTCTCTCTGCTCCCGGGTGCCAAGAGTCAGGGCCCTCCCCTCCACCCGGGGCAGAGGAAGTAGCAAAGGCTGGAAGGAGCCAGGCTTAGCGACTCATTCTCCCCTGGATTTCCTGTCTCCCTCCCTTGCCAAACCTCACTTCTGAAAAGCAGGCTTCACCTTCTATGAGTCAGGTCAGTGCAAAAAGAAACTGATTTCATATCGGGTTGTTAACAGATGAGTTCTGCGGGGCAAATGAAGCCTCAAGCAGAAGGCTTGACCTCCTCCAGTTTGTGTGTTCTGTCTACAGAGTGTGGGCCCCTGAGACACTGAGCAGAAGCCCCTGTACTGCCCTGCTGCCCTCAGGACAAGCCCCGCCAGTGTGCAGGCCAGGGTGGGGTGTGCCCAGCTGCAGGATGTTTCCGTCTTCCCCATAACCTGGATGTGTTGCTCGTGATTTGATCATCTTCAGAACAGAGCTGTGACAAGCTGGAAACCCAGGGCCACTCCTGTGAACACTAATAGCTGAAAGGGGTCTTTGTTTCAGGGCCCGCCACATCATCTGGGCAGAAGTCCAGGGGCAAAGGAAAAGGGGGGAGCGTTCAGGCCTGTGGCTCATCATGCAGTCACCTCCGTGCTGAGAAGCGAGGGGTCCCAGCTGGGATACACAACAGTGTCCTCCTGCCCACAGGACTAGATACCCACTTGTTTGCTACCCAGAGCAGGAAGCACAAAGCAAACTCCGTGATTCTATTACCATCGCTGTTGTTAAGAGCGATGCCTTTAGGGAAAGAGGAAAGGGGCCATTCCTTCACAAACGACCGAAGGGAAATAAGGAGTGTTTCCTGTAGGAAACAGAGACAGTGTGAAACTAATTATTTTTGAAAGTCAAAAAAAAAAAAAAAAAAGTAGGCAGAAGGTGAGTACAGACTGCATTTTAGAGAAGTTGTAAGTAGTTGGCTTTCTGGTGAATCTGGCAGGTTTAGGATTATGTCAGGAGAGGCAGGTTTTGCTTTTGTTCTCTTCACCTCCATGGTATCTGGGTAGCCTGTCCATCGGATCCATGGCCCAGCTTTACTGCCAAGTCTATCATTGGCTTACTAGAGGTACTACATACAGAACTAATATCCCCAAGCCTGTCTGGGAGTGACAAGCATTCCCACTAATTACATCACCTATTGACATACAGCACAACAGCAAAATCTTTAAAGTCTCATAGGTATACTGGTGGCTATGGGAAGTGACAATTTTATGGTCCTTACACAAGACTGTCTATAACGCATAGAAATTCTCATTTCCAATAATCAGTTTCTCCCTATGGGGAAACCTGACCTGAGCTTTGCATCTGTTCATTTTGAGTTCTTTCAGAAAGTAAACATAGGATGCTTTGTTTTTATTCTTTTATCTTTCTTTGATCTTTAAAGCCCTAGTAATTGCAAACATAAAATGTAGACAGAGTGAGCAGTGACCCCTGTAGCACGAGCCCTAGACTTCTTGCAAGGCATCCACAGACACTCAACATCAAGTATCATCCACTAAGACAAAGGTTTGATGTCTGTTCAGATAATGTATAGGCCCAGGAGATGTCACACATCTGTCACAACTGGTATGAAAAATGCAAGAGGCCCTTTTGGTATAAAATATGGAAGGAGAAAGCAACGAGGAAAGACGTGTCTAGCTGAACGAACCTGAAGTCCTCTCTCACTGAGCTCCACTGAGGTCCTGGCTGTACTCAAGCTGCTTCTACTCCTAAAATGCTACAAGGGAAGGGACAAGTAAAAGTTAATCCCAGGTTAAAGGACCCAGTGAAATCACTGCAGTTCAATTTTAGATGATGTCATGCATGGTTTTTGCCAACATGAATGAGTGAGTGAATGAACAAATCTTGATCCATGGATGAACCATGTGAAAGAGGAACATAAAATGAAGTAGAAGATGAAGGCTCAAATACATGGCTCCTTTTTCCTCCATTTTTTGTCCTTTTTTACATCTGCCTAGCCACGTCTGCTCCTAATACAACTAAAATTAAAATATGAATGTGGGTCTTTGATTTCCACAAAGAAAGAGGGTACCAGGATCACAATAAAAAACTGTAGCCTATCCAAAACTCATCTGTATGCTATTTCATTCTTCTCAAAGCCTTAATGCATGCTGGTAATAAAATCTGTTTAATTTTACAAATATGTAGTAATCCCTCCTGTTGTAATAGCTCAAACATGTGACATCCCCAAGCAGCAACACTTGCTAGAGATTACACAGATATGTGTCAGTGGCTTTCTCTAGAACACAGAGCCTGCCATCCCCAATGAGATCCTTTTAACCATGCTCTAAGGTTAATTCTCTCTGGAGATTTACATCTCTACGGTATCTACTTGCAAGCTAGGAGAAGAAAAAGCAGCTTTTGGAGGTGGCCCATGAAAGGGACAGAGAAACCCCACTCTGAGACTTTGAATCCATACTTACCTTAGTTGTGGCGGCAGCTTGAACCTGTTCCGCACATCATCAAAGCGGTTGCCTAGGTAAGGGGTGTCCACAGTCACAAATATGGCCTTGTAACCCATCTGCTCAGCTCGCTTCACTAGCTGCCTGCTGACCTCACGGTCTTTGTAGATGTACAGTTGCATCCAGCGAAGTGCCTCAGGGCCAGCCTCTGCCACTTCTTCTATTGAGGAGGTGGCCCAGGAACTCAGCATCATGCCAGTTCCCATGGTCTGACAGGCTGTAATGGAAAGGAGAAAAATCAATGTAGACCTGGCACCGCTTCTTCTCCTAGAGTGGGGTTTTGTTCAAGAGGGAAAGACCTCTGCAAAGGCAACCTGGCAGCATGAACTCAAAACTTTAAAAATAAATAATAAAATATGCATTGATTTTCTCTCTGTGTTATCGCATATTGTGAAGAAGAATAAGTAAATAACAAAGTATATGCTAGAGCTGCAGGTGGAAATACTGAGGGCAACCTGAATGACCATCTTGGGGTACTGGTTCTACTGTGTGTGATTAATATATAAGATGAAATACATACAACCATTAGGGATAGCACTGTTGTGAAGGTTAATGTTATGTGTCAGCTTGTCTAGGTCATGGTGCCCAGATATTTGGTTGAACAAATCTGGATGTTACCATGAAGATATTTTTAGATGAAATTAGCATTTAAAGTAGTAGTAGAATTGAGTAAAACAGCCGGGCGTTGGTGGCGCACGCCTTTAATCCCAGCACTCGGGAGGCAGAGGCAGGCGGATCTCTGTGAGTTCGAGGCCAGCCTGGGCTACCAAGTGAGCTCCAGGAAAGGCGCAAAGCTACACAGAGAAACCCTGTCTCGAAAAACCAAAAAAAAAAAGAATTGAGTAAAACAGATTGCCTCCAGTTGTATGGCTTCATGTAACCTGTGGAAGACCTAAAATATGACTGATATCTCCCAAGAAAGAAAAGGAAATTCTCCCAGCTGACCGCCTTTAAATTTGACATTAATATCATTTTTCATCAGGTCTCCAGCCTTCTGCTTAGTTTGCAGATTTGGAGTTTGGGTGCCTCTGTAATTATGTAACCCAAGTCCTCAAAGTGAGACTCTATCATGATATAGATAGAGATATATAGATAGATAGATAGATAGATAGATAGATAGATAGATAGATAGATAGAGATGGTACTGATATCTATATTGGGGTATAGATTTATTGAGCCCATATCTCTGGAGAACTCTGACTGTTAAAATTATAAAATATTCATAGACATACAAATACAACAAAGATATATAGATATATTAAGTGAAAAGTTAAAAAACATGTAATGATTCCACATTTCTACAAATTATAGCTCACCTAAACAAACAACATTAATGAGCAATAAAACCATGAGTGAGTTCAAGTTTTCCTTCCTTCTTATATTTTTGAATTTCATTTTTAACACATTTACAAAGACACATTCTACAATCTGTGCCTCCTCTTAAAAATGTATGAGCTAGATATCAAAAACAGAGGCAACCTTTTTTTTTTTGGTTTTTGGAGACAGGGTTTCTCTGTGTAGCTTTGTGCCTTTCCTGGAACAGGTTGGCCTCGAACTCACGGAGATCTGCCTGCCTCTGCCTCCCAAGTGCTGGGATTAAAGGCATGTGCCACCATTGCCTGACTCAGAGGCATTCTTTTGATCAAGGTAACAATTAATGAGAAAATTGCCTTAGAAGAATTTAAAGAATGTTGACAAAGGGATTTCCTCCCTAATAGGTAGTAAGATAAGTGAGTTAAGTGGAGGGGAGGCTAATTTGATGTTTCCGTGCTATACAGGAAATTCCAAAAAATAAAGCATAAATATCCAGTGCTGGTTACAGGATCCCAAGTCACTCATATCATCTCAATGGTCACCTTGTATCAAATGGGAATGAATATACTTGTCCAAGTGGCACTTACAGGATGATGATGGGAACCAAGTAAGATGATGATTAGGAAGTTTCTCTGAGGGGTTCAAGAGTTTCCATGCTCAAATTTTAGCCAACAACAAAGTCTCCTAGAAAGCTTATCAAAGTGGGCCTCGTGGTCTCAACTACAGTTTTTTACTTCATTGGTCTCCTATTGGTCCCCAAGGATTTGACTATTCCAGACAATGCTGCTGCCACCTATGCTGGATCATACTCAGACACCGAAATAGTATCAGTTGCTAATAGTAAAAGTCTAAATTCAAAGGCTTTTAAAATGAATTTGATTTTGAAAACACACATATTACATTTCCAATGCTCTTGATGGTATCTTCATTCCAAACCAAACATGGGAGCTGAAGAGCATCATCCCTTTGAAACAGTGTTCATCCCAGGAGCTCATTTGAGAATTTCTATAATTGGTTCTCAAGGCTTGCAAATCACTGTCCATAAGAAACACATTTTACTAGGTAATAATACATCTGGATCCTTGTCTGATTTTCATTAAGTTTAGAAATGTGGAAATAACACCAGAGGGCAATGAGTCCTTGAGTCAGAATTGTCTAGCCAACACTTCACCACACAGAGAAGATTTCCTGAAGAAGATGTGACCTAACTAATGTCATACAGTGTTGGGCAGCAAAGTAAGACAAAAACCCAATGTATCTGTCTGTTTGTATAGGACTGGTATCCATGAGAATCTCTAGTAACCAAGAACAGATAAAAGTAGTTCCTCATGAAAGGATGAGCAAAGGGGACATTCAGATAATCTGGAACCTTCATGAACTTAGCAGTGCACTCAACCACAGCTCTGCCAGTTGAAAAATGGAAATCTTCAAGGGCTGTCCTCAGCATCTAAGTATCTATAGACATTCTACAGAGATCGTGACAATGTTCAAACAATTCACAAACCATACAAACACCAAACTGTCTAATTTGCCCCGGATGTCAGCATTCTCAAATATCTTCCCACAATCACTTGAGTACAGATGTCCATAGAGAACTAGGGCAGTCCATGCCTACATTACTTCCAGCTGTTCTGGAGCTACCCATCCATCTCTAACATTTTCTAGCTTGATTTTCCCTCCAATACTGGGGATCCAACCCAGGGCATGCTATTCATGAATGTTGTCACTAAGCTATGGCCCCAACCACCATGTTTATTTTTCAGCAACTAAAATCATGAGGGCTTAAATTTGGAATTGCAGAGCATAAATTCTAAGTCGCCATTGTTTCTGGTGGCAAGAATTTAATAAATATTTGTGATTTAATAAGAATCTACTGGGAGCAGAGGGAATATCAGAATCTAGGCATGATGAATCATCTGTTGGGGCAAAGCTATTACAACCAGGAGAAAGCATGGGAGAAATCGTAAGGGGTTCCATGCTTCCTGAGCAAACATTGCTGATCACTCTGATTCCTAGTCACTGGTGGTCACTTGCTGTGTCCAGGGAAAATTATTGATGCATTATAACTGGTTTTTTTTTTACATATTTTAACCTTAGAGTAAACTAAAGGAATATAAAATTTTACAAGGCCCATTTAGAAAGAGAACTGAAAATGTGTCTATTCAAGTAAGAACAGATCTGAGAATGGACTGGCTCATGCCAGCTTGACATTTATACTCTTCAGTGTACTGATGTTGAAATTACAGACCAAATGCCATTGCACATCCATCCCTGTTACTCAGCACTTGGGAAGCTGAGGCAGGAGATTTTCAAGATTAAGGCCAGCCTGGGTTTCCTGTTGCAACAGCTCAAGTCTAAGGCCAGTCTCAGCTACATAGTATGTCCCAATCTCAAAAATGAAAACAAATGAGTATACTTCCATTCTACTAGGTAAGTAACCATAGCTGTGAAATAGTTATTTTTCTGTCCTTTGTTTCTTTCAAATGTACTAGAGTATTTAATCATGCCATCAGTTCCTCCTCTCGCTGAGGGCTCCTTGGGTCTTTTAGAGACCAGTAACTTCTCTAATGCCTGGCACACCTTAGAGGATCCAGAGGATCCACACCTGTTACAGCATAAGAGACCAGCATTCTAAGCATCACTTTTAAGGGGTTAAAGCCAATTGCTGTTCTGCATGCTAAAGATTTCACATATCACCTTCACCTGAGAGACAAAGATAAACCTTTGTAGCTCACTGTGTACATTGGAGATAAAGATTACAAGTTTTCTAAGTATCTGAACATGGTCAAGCTTTGTTCCAAAGTTCTAGTTGGAGAAATCCTGATGATTTGCACACACAGCTATGCTCCTCTTTTCATTCTCAACTAGCTTTGAATCTCCCTGTGCAGCTGGAATCTATGACCTCCCACTCTCAAAGGTAAGAATAGTTAGATTTCAGTCTACACAGGCCAGGCTTCAGCTTTCCTCTCTAGTCCCAGATTTGTGGCAGTCCACCACACAGCTGCAATGGTGACTTTATATTTTCACAAAGCCTGCTGAACAGAGCTCTCAGCCAAAGCACTGTTGCTGTGAAAGCGTAGCCTGGCTCTTTCCAGGGGTGAAGGTTTCTAATACTGCTTCAAGGTTGAAGATTCACATCGTAAAGATAACATATCCAGAGCCAGTGAGATGGTTTAGTGGGTAAAACACTTGCCAGGAAAGCCTCATGTTCTGAGTTCAATCCCCACACAAAGGCAGAAAGAAAGAAAGAACCAACTCCACAAAAATTATCCTCTGACCTACACACACACACACACACACACACACACACACACACACACACTAATGATAATAATAACAATAAATTTAAGATAGCATATCAAGAACATACTGCCAAGTAAACATGACTCCCCATGTGACCTCTTAGAACTTTGTTTGCTTGTTTTTACTTCCTCTTTTATCATCCTTAAGGTATAACTTAAAGAATAGACCTCTACTGAGGGAAAGCTGTTTGTTTCTTTGGTCTCACTGAACAGTCCAGCCTGACCTGGAATTTGGTCTGTATTTTGGGCTGGCCTTGAACAATAGACCAACCTGTCACTACCTCCTACGTGCTAGAGTTTCAGATGTGTAGCACTGTGCCCAGCTAAACTCTTATCTTAAAGTTTTATTTGTTATTTTATTTTATTCCATGAATATTTTTCCTGCATATGTGTGTGCATGCATATGTATGTATGTATGTGTGTATGTATGTATGTATATATGTATACCATATATGTACTTGGTACCCACAGAAGCCAGAGAGGATCTCGGATCCCTGGGATTGGAGTTGCTGATAGTTGTGAGTTGCCATCTGGTTGCTTAAGAACTGAACCTGCAAGAGCAACAAGTGCTTTGAACCCCTGAGAAATCTCTCTAGCTCCCCAGCTAAACTTTTGGTAGCCTAGGTTAAGTCAGAGTTCGTTGATAGACTTTGTGTTCCTTTCCTCTCTTTATTGGGTGCTAACAGTCATGCGTTATGCCATTGCTCTGACGCAAATTCAGACACTCATACATCAACAAAAGAGACAACAGTGTGGTCACATACATATAGGCATTGAAAACAAAGATATATATTATATTATATATTTTTATGTATATATATATTGATATATACATATATATGTATATATACATATATATATATATATAAAGCTGGGAGATAATGCTGATGTCTCCGAATGGCAATAGATGATAAGAGGTTGAACATCAAAGGCCTGTCAACAGCCCCAGCTTTACCTCCCATGAGGCACATCTCATCTGCAAAGTAAGTCTAAGCCAGCTGTTCTACCTACATTATAGTATCACTGGATAGTTATTTAAATTAAGTCAAGGTCTGTGACTATTACCTCTGTGTGTGCTGAGGTCATGTGACTAACAAGGGTTAGGTGCAATAAGTTCTAGCACAATATGAAAAAAGTGGTGGTCCAAGAACACTGTGAAACTGTTCATGATTTTGTCAGAGACAAGTGTTTTTTAACATCATTGTAAGTTAATATGTACCGTAGTCAGCAATGTTTCTTGTTTTCTAATATACATCTATCTATGTATTTTAATTGACAAGTAGTAATTGTGTATATGATGGTGGTCCAATGTGGTGATTATTTGATTTATATGCACATTGTAAAAGATATTCAGTTATGCTAAATAATATGCAACTAATTTTGAGATGAAAACATCAAAAGTCTGTTCTTCAAGGCTGGGTACATAACTTAGTAGAGCACTTAAATAGTATGTACAAGACTTTGAGCACAACCCATAAATCTAAAAAAAGGTTAAAAACCCTATTCTTTCAGCAATTTTGAACTATATAACACATCAGTATTCGATGTGGTTTCATGCAGCACAATAGCTTCCCAGCAGCTATTTCTCTAGCATGCTTTAGACTTTGATTGACACCTTCCTTTCTCCAGTCTCATCCCTGAATCCTAGCTTCTCCTTTCAATCATATCACCTAGACTTTGATTGACATCCTCCTTTCTCCATCCTCATCCCCCAACCCCTAGCTTGTAGTTTCTATCACTTTACTCTCTAATTCCACAATATTCACTATGCATCCACGCCACATTTTCTTTATTCATTCATCCATTAATGGAATCATAGGTTCTTCCATTTGTAAATAATGCTGAAATGAACATGAGAATACAAATAGAATTTCAGCATACCAATTTCAATTCCTTTGTATATTTACTCAAAGATGGGATTATTGGATCATATTTTATTTTAGTTTTTAGTTTTTAAGAGATTTCACTGACCTACAATGTTTCAGAACAGCAATGAAAACAGTTAACAAGAGAAATGACTACCAGCAAACTGGAAGAAAGCATGGTCAAAGCATACACCTGATAAGCAGCTGATATTCATAATCCATGAGAAACTCAGTTCAATTGCCAAAATACAACCAGTAAATCAGGCTGTTCAATAATGGTAACAGTGCTTACCTCTGCAGGAAATTCCTCTCAGATCCACCCAAATAAAGGGTCTTATTAAAGTTAAATCATGTATACTAGGGCAGGGCTACACATGAACTAAGTAGTATGGCTCTGCCCCATGAAGTCATCATCCAGCAAAAGCTTAACTACATCTTTAACCTGTACCATCTGTAACTGGCTACATAAGAACTGAGCTATGCCTGGGTCTGACACAAAGCCTAAAATCTAATGTACAGTGATTTACATAAGCTAGCACAAGTTAAAAACTCAGCAAAACATCATGTCTGGCAAGGTCTGCCTTATGGCTGAGCAGTGCCATTGTGTCCCTGCAAAGGGGGCAGATTTCTTCATTTCAAGCCTTAATGAAAACGTTTCCTTCTGATCCAGGTAATATGGATGTGGAAGAGTGATGATAGGACACCCTTGTGTTGTGTATATTATAAAGATGTGGATCCCAAGCCCACCCATGCCAGGTCTTCAACTGAAAGTGACTCTGAGTGCGTCTCTCTCATGTACTAGAGTTGTATCATTTTACATGTTCATCCTGAGATCAGCAGGCTCTCAGAAGACCTGGAGGGTCTTCAGAAGGGAATGATTTCCATGCTGTATTGAACAGCTTCACATTAGAAGACTTAATCCATTCCTTTGGGAACTGTACAGAGCTTTCACCCCAGGATTTGTCTATCCTTCTAAGGCTTGATGTCTATCTAATAGGAGCTATAGAGATGCTGATGAAATTGACTAGTTGACCTGGAGTGAGACCTGAGATGCATATTTCCTCAAAGCTGCTGAGTGTTTTCAAAGCTGGTGACCACCAATCATTCTTTTGAGAGCAATGTAGTATGTTTTTCCTTTCTGATGTGCTCATCCAAGTTCATGGCATATATTTGTAAAGAACTCCCAATCTAATGTAAAGCAAATGAGAGAAAAACTGACCAGGGGTAACAGGGGTAACATTTGTTCTCACATGGTTTGCCAGTTACTGACATCACCCTGGCGACACCTCTCTGTTCTCTGTTGGTGCCCACTGGGGAGGGGCACAGGTCATATGCTATATTTGCTCCCATATCCATCTCTGACTGGCTTTACAACAAGGAGTTAAACTGCATTGAAGTATCTGTCCTCAATGCTTTTAACCATCACCACGTGTGTTCCATAAGCTGGCTTATCCATAGTTTGCTCAGCTTCCTAGATTTCAGATTAGAAGGATAAATTAATGACTGAACCCAAATTTAAATGTCCAAAGATGGAAAAGGAGAAAGAATAGTTACCCAAAGGTAGGAGATTACAATTCACCAGTTATAAAATAGCTTCCAAATGTTTAATGTCAAGTCCAGGAGTCTTATGACTAGGATATTGAATGATCAGATAAAACAAAAACTCATCATGCAGTTTATAACATGGAAGAAACTATGACAGACGTGAAGATGTCCATCCACAGTTACACCAGAAAAGTTATGACTATTATTTGAAACATTAACTTGTGAGAGACCATCCCATACTCTGAATGGGGCACAACAACTGAGCAATTTGAAATACTTTGATTTCAAATGATTTATTTGAACATTATCTCTCTTCTATGAGAAAAAAGACTTGAACTTCCTGTGTTTTTAAAAGAAAAAGGAGAGAAGGGAAGAGAAAAGTTTAATTTGTTCAAAAGTCTAAACTTTTAAGATGCATTTGATTAAAACGCTCCTTCAAAACTTAGTCACCAAAACATCTGTGCCGAAAACAATCTTGTTGGAAAAAACGAATTTTGTCATCTGCACAGGAAGTCCTTGTGTAATGGGGAAAATATGCGGTGACAGAGTACCAAGCCACTGTGTGTTCTAAACTCAAGGTCTGACATGCTGAAGTGCTTGCATAAATGTACACCTTAATGTCCATTGCATGTCAGCCTTTCATCACACAGGGACTATCGACATGACCCACGGCTGCTGAGAGAGTGTCTTAAAGTGTTATTAGGCTTCTCTAGAAAAAGAAAGTTCTGGGGAACTTAACTAAGTGAAGGGTAAGTTATGCTTGAACTATTCAGAAATGGTCAAATAAACCTTAACTTACTATTCAAGGACGTTAGCCAATTTAAGTACTTTCAACGAAGGGAAGGAAACCAGGCTTAATTTTCCAATTCTTTTAACAGAGCAGAGCATCTTCAAGGATCACACTAGCCTGCCACTGTGCTTTGAGATTTCTTTGTTACCATACAGAGAGGCGAAGGGCCATCAGTCCCAGTGACACCTTAGAGCTCCCTGGCTTGCTTTAGCCCCTCTCTAGGGCACAACACAGAGACACAAGTTATCCTCCTGTGCTCTGACTGGGTGGTCCAGTCCTGGTGTAACTGGCAGATAATTAGAAAGAGGTAACACTGCAGTCAGACACTTCCTAATGATGATGACTTTGATGAGCATCAAGGTTATACCTGGTAACTTCAATCAACTCCCACAGCTTAACCCCATCAGTGCTGGGACACACCACACCCTAACTGCTCATTGTCATAACTCAATGTCCACTAAGAAGTCACAAAAGCAATCACATGCTCTCCACAAAGCTACTCAATTAACGTACATTTTTGTGCACAATCCTTGATATCTTACCACTTGATTCTGTTCTTTAATACGGTTGTGTTCTAATTTTTAATAGTCACTTTTGATGAACAAATTTTATTTCCTGAAAAGTGATTTTGATACTGAATTTAACTTCCAGAAAAAGATGGACTTTAAGATGAAATTGTTTATTTCATTACAGATTCTCCTTAACTTAGAACAGTTCAACTTACAGTTTTCTAGTTCATGGTAGAAAGAAAATAATATGCCTTCAGCAGAAACTGTACCTCCGTTTTGAACCTTATGCTTTTCCCAGCCCTCTTGTTTGTTGTGTTGGGCAGTAGCTGCGCGCTGTGACTTCTAGTCACTCAGATGAGCACAGGGCAAACAACCAGTGTGAACTGGGCTGCTAAGCCATGGGGATCAGCAAATTCAGTGTGTGCAATGGATTTTATCCTAACAATATTTTCAACTTAAAACAAGTTTAAGGACACAATCCATTGCTAAGTTGGGCATGTCTGCATGCAATATAGCACCACAGGCTTTTTTATGTATTGTTTATGTTTGTATGTGAGCAATGTGTGTCATGTGTGTACATGTGTGTGTGTGATATGCCCCATTCACTACTTTTGATGGTCAGAAACACAGATTCAAATCATAAAGCCAAGCTCAAATTACTTGGGGAAAAAAAAAACATGGAGTAGTTATTTTTTATTTTTAATTTACTCGTTGGCATGCTCACTTTTTACCCAAACGAGATACTCCCTTCCAAAGGATTAGCTAACATAGTTTGGACACAGTGTGAGGTGATCGTCTCTCTTCTGTTCCTCATTTTCTCTTCTTAGTGAAAATGAGCAAAATGTTAGACAATGGCAAACAACTAAATCAGAGTTGAGGGAGCCATACCTAGGTTGAACCCTACTGTCTACCACTGACTAGTCCTTGTCCATATGTCCCCTTCTCCTCCACTGGCAAATAACAATGGCAACAATCTTGCAGGTCCATTTTGAGGAGTGATGGCAGGGAGATAAAATCCAAATATTACACCACCTCATCTAGCATACATCCTCCACTTCAGGAAAAGTCAAAAAAAATTTTTTTTTAAGAACAAGCCCACTGCTTTGCCTGGATTGGGTAAAACTGAGAACAACGAGGTTCTTTTCTTAGTAGGAATGTTGAAATGTATATCTCCCTGGTCACCTAGAATAACACATAAATATATAAATCAATAAAACTTTCAAAACTACCTCCTTTCAGTTAGAAGCAAAGGAAATGACAATGTTTTCCTGTGGAGTGCTCTTCCAGTCAGTGTGAAAGCTGATCATTTAATCTCGGAAAATCCAGAAAATTCAACAGCTAGAATGCTCTCCTCCACCATGATCAGTTCTCTGGAGTGTGTAGTTCTTTGTGTTACTCTCTTACACCTGCACCTTAATAGGTGGCCGATCTCTGCTGAATCCCCAAACTTCACTTTGGAATGTTTTAGGCTCAAAAAGAAAGTGTTCAGATTTAATAGTTTTATGGCCCATCAAATCCTGTGTGGTAGCCTCTAATTGCATCCAGCGGCAGGGATTTCTTTTAAGACTTTTTCTTTTTTGACAGTTTAATAAGAATTTGCTAATATGCTGAGCATTCCTGGAACGCATTAGACAGAGGTGACTTTATATATGAGGTCCCAGCACTCCCTCATGTGGCCTTTGTCCACATAACAAGCTAGATATACAAGAGCAAATGATTCTTTTTCCTTAATTATTCCTCAGTTGAAAACCAATAAATTAACAGGCTCATGCAACTCTGTGGAAGACGGGGGTAAAGCTTTATGATGGTCACTATGTGTATAATGAGAGAGCTTCCCTGGTAGTGCCTGTAACATAGCAGCAAGCATTTGAGAACTCAGACTTGGGGCTGAAGAGGTGGCTCAACTATCTACAGCTAGGCTCACAACAAAAAAAAAAAGACAAATCAGAGTGGTCTACCCACCTTGCAAGAGAGAAACCAAATCTAACTGTGGCACCTATTTTATCAGCTAGTAAGATTTATGACCACTGTTTGCTAATGCCTTCAACATGTGAAACACAGAGGTGATTTATTTTCTTCCCTGAAGAATAAGGAAGACAAAAACTTGGAGGGGGGCATTTAAATTCTCTTATTTATAGACATTTACAACTCACTAAATTGAGAACAATTTTCAGTTGTTAAGGTGTTAATTAAATAATGTTCTGAAGCAAATCTTTCAGTCACTGCAAATGGCCTGGCGGTGGTGGCTAAGAAAAACTGGATGGTGATGGTGCACACCTTTAATCCCAGCACTCCAAAGGCAGAGGCAGGTGGACCTCTGTGAGTTTGAAGCCAACCTCATTTACAGAGCAAGTTCCAGGACAGCCAGAGCTACACAGAGAAGCCCTGTCTAGAAAAAAACAAAACGAAACATCAAAACAAAAGAATCCACAATGTTTCCCAGCCACATCCCTCCACTTCAGAAGAGTTTTAGAAACTATAGTTTCAGTTGGTGTATAATTCAAGACTTTGGACACATGCTCCCAAGCTTCCCTAACAGCTTTCATTTTCTTTGGTTTACTTCTTCTTCTCCAAATCAAAAGCATAAAACATGCTATGGTTTTGATTAATATTCTTAGACTATCACATTGGGCTTGCTTTGAGTCTCTTGTTGCAATTAATGATATTTGGGAAATATCAGTGGTTGATCAGGATAGTATAGCCAGCATCGACTAATTGAATAATAATAACACTGAGCAAAATATATTAAATACATTGACTCACCCAGCTTAGAGGTTTGGATCAATGTATTTTAGGATAGTGCTAAGGACTAGATGAGATAATACATTTAAAAAGCTGAGACACACTAATTGCTCAATAAATGTTGGTTATCGTTCCATTAAGACTTTGAAGTATCGCTTTCTGAATCTCATAAATATTTACCAAATATTTATCTGTGTCTTCAGCAAGCTCCAAAGATAAATATGCCTCCACTTCCTGTCCTATATCCCAGGAGAGCAGTGTGGGAAAAGAAAGGAAATGCACAGGAGCGCTCACTCCCTGTCCAAGCTCTCCAGCCGCTGCTATGAAACACACTAGAAAAGATGGAATCCCAGGAAAACGTACGAGGGCAGCTATATACTTTGAATTAGCTGTCTTTGGTGGTTGGTGAAGTTTTAAATATAGTCAAAATTATTTTTTTTTAAGTGTCAAGATCATTTACTCTTCTTGGGGGTTTTCTGGATTTTTGTGTTCTGTTTTCATTGGTTTCTTTCACTGGTTTTGGTTCTTGGGTCTTGCGGTCATGGTTGTTAGTATTTTGTTTTGTGATGTAGCCCTAGCTGGTATTGACCATGCACCCCGGTTGGCTACCAACTCTTTGCAACCTCTCCTCCCAGGACCTTCTGGGTACTGAGGCTGCAGGCGCGTGCCACCCTGCTGAGCTGGTTTTGTTTTGCAGTTTTTTCATTGACATGTTTTCCTTCGTGTTTTGTTTAGCAATGGAAATCTTTCTTCAGAGAACTTCCTTTCTGAGTACTAAACTCACAACATAGCAGCAGCAGCAGCAGCAGCAGCGGGCCTGCAATGTTTCCAGGGTCCTTCAGAACAGCCCCAGGCCCCTTGGGACACAGTATGCAAACCACTGGCCTTACTTAAGCAGCTCGCTTTATCAGTGAGGAAACAGTAATCCTAGAGAGTGAAAATGACCTGCCACAAGAAGCGAAACCAGTTAGCGGTGAATTTCCACATAAATCAGATGTCGCTGCTGAACAGCCCGGGGACAGTTGTAACCCACAGAAGTATTTGCTTTGGCTCACATGCTGTTGCCCTAAATGGTATTTTAGGGAGTTTTGATTTATTTGCCAACGTATAAAAACAAGGAATTGTACATTTTTAAAAAATCGAGATTTCTTGCTTCTTTTAAGATATTTGAAGATCTGGCAGCCTCTCTTCACTCCCTCAGGAACAGTCAGCTAAAGCAGGACTTGGCTGCCCCCTTTTGGGATACAACAGGCAGTCACACTGCCTTCATCACAGCATGGACTGTGGCTATATTTGGACATTACACATTTCAAGCTTCGACCTTAAAGGTGATTTTTGAGGTCCCTTAAAGGTAATTTTTGAGGTCCCTGAATAAGGTATAAGACAAAAGTATTTAGTGCAGAAAAAAAAAAGAAAAGTGGTTGTCATTGTGTAAGATAGAAGTAGAGTGTGCTTTCCTGAAAGAGGTTACACATGCAAGAGGAAGATCTGGGGACTCTGGGCTCTGAGAAGACAGTGAACTGCATGGCCCAGCACTGCAAACATGTCTAGCTTTATTTCATGGTCTCACACTACAGCATCTGTAAATGGAATTGAAAGCTCTCACTTTGAATATCAAGCGACTAGCTTTTTACTACAATGTGAAGGGCCCCTGAGTTTTACCTGGCAACCCTGTATGCATTGTTGTTGCATTTCAAAATTAAAAATTAAATGTACAGCCCATTCGACAACCATCAAGCAATGGGAAAACATGGCATCTTATCCACGGGTCTAGCTCGCGTCAACTTGTGCCCACGGTGGTGAAGAAATCTGGAAATTACACAGGGAATGCGAAACTATGTGTCATGGCACAATCCAGAACTGTCAAGAGAACATCCTGATTTCATAGGTCAGACCATTCCTGATGGATGTGAATGATCCTCACTTATTCTCATTGGCCAGGCTGACAGGGCCACTTTGTCCTGAGATTACAAATTAACCTCTGTCCTTTGAACTTGGCCCCAACTTCCTTTCTTTGCAAATAGGCTATGCCTCTGGAAATACAAATTTTAAGGGCCAGACAATTAGGAAAGTGACAAAAATCTTCCATGACTTGAATAGATTTTATAATATTCTCAAGGGTCAGACATAGATTTTCTAATTCTTTCTGGGAATAATGGAGTAAACCAATTAATAGCTTCTTGATTCTATAATGATTCCCCCATTTCGGAGAGTAATCTACTAAACATGAATATTGTTCCATTCTTGCTTAAACTTTATGTGGCCAACTACATCCTTCACTGAGCTCTCCGTCTACATTCCTCCGGAAGCCAAGGAGCACAAGTCCTTGTAGCTGAGATGAATCCCGAAGTGAGTTCATGGAAGTGGGGAATGAGAGACGGGGTAGATAGATAAAGAAGAGAGTGTTAATGAGCAGCAACTTCCTTGGACACCTGAGACCCAGTCTCGCTGAATGTCAGTATCAGAAAACGCTGTGAGTTCGGGATCACTGAGAGCTGGCTTCTGGTCATCAGTGGCTATACTCACAGGCTGAGGGAGCCAACCCACCCCACAGTGGACTTCTGTGAGCAAACACAAATTACCAAGTGTTAGATTATGAAAGAAAAAATAATGAATTCAAACACCCGAGTCACCTGCAGCATCCGCTTGAGGGCCTCTCCTTTTCCTGCCAAAGAAACTCGTTATCCCATACCCAAATACACAAACCATGGCCCAATTCACAGACCACGCCCACATGCACAAGCCAAGCAGTAGCCTTTCCTCTGAGTTGATGACAATTCACTTATAGAATTAATTCTAATATCAAATAGGACAACATACCCTAGATGCTCATGGGAACACAGATGGAAACCTGAAGAATGCTGAGGTCTTTGCAGGAGCTCCCTGGCATATATATATATATAATCTGTGTTATAACCTAAAAAGGTTATTACTCAGATGGGAACTTTGCCGAAGATCTTGGATTTCTGAAGTTGGTGTGTTCATCTATTCCTTCTACATTTTCCACTTCATTCAGATGTAGACTGTGTGTTTCACTGTCCCAGAGTCCTGCTTTGCACACGCCGAAAGCTTTAAATTAATGGCTTCTGATGCTATAACTCCTTCAGAGCATGTTCAAAGTAGCACACAGTAGTTAGGAGTCACTGTTCAAGAGCCAAACTGCTGGGATCTGGACAATTCTATCACTTATGAATAATAATGTGGCCTCAGGCAAGCAAATCCTCCTCTTTGTGCCTCAGTTTCTCATATGTAAAATGGGCTTATAATATAACTGCTTCTCTGGGTTTTCTGAGGATACAGTAACTTGACAGCTGTGATGTACTTAGACAAGTACCTGGAAGGTGGTAATTCCTTGTTAAATGAATCCAAAAGGGTAAAAGTCCTATGGGTACTTAATATAAGATCATGGTTAGTGCCAGGGGACATAATAGTTCAATGAATAGTCTTACCTAGGCTATAACCTCACCATTTCTAAATAAGCATCTTCATTTTATTCCAGCCTTTTGTTACCTGAATCATGGGCTTTGGAAACACAGGGAGTAAGTGGAGAGATAGTACAGCCTGTCATTACCAGTTATGGAAGCAGTTCTCTGAAACTCTAGATAGTTGTCCACCAAATGGAACGGCAATGCCCAGTACAGGAATGTATGTAAAACGGTTCCCTGGCCCCACAGTGACTTTCCAGGAGAGCTCTGCCCACTGATCTACTTGCTACCCTCTGTCTCTGTCCTCCTAGTCATTTTCCAGCTTTGTCTTCTCTTTTAAATCTATTTTTCATTGTTTCCTTCTTGAACAATAATCCAAAGAATAAGGACAGGCCAGAAGCCAGAGAACATAAAGCAAACCCCCACTGAGCCACTTAAAAAAAACAACAGTAAATTATAATAGGCATCTTCATCTTCAAACACAGTCTACTTAACTTTGGTTCTGGCTACTAACAAAAACAGGAAATGTGTGCCTTACTGCCATTTGTAACTGCTTTTAAAGTGATTAAAATATAGCAGCTAGCATGTCTGTAATCCCAGCACTAGGAGGCTGAGACAGTAGGATCAGGCTGAGCTACACATGAATTCTTATCAAAAAAAGAAAAAGAAAGAAAGAAAGAAAGAAAGAAAGAAAGAAA
>CABHPP010129393.1:0-66839 GCA_902168425.1 Peromyscus attwateri
ATCTGGAGCTGGAATTACAGGTGGTTGTGGACTGCTCAACTTGGGGGCTGGGAACAAAACTCAGGTCCTCTGCAATAGCAATACAATCTCTTAACCACTGAATCATCTCCCCACCCTGAAATCTAAGATCTTGATTAAATACCTAAAAATTATTTAACTTGAGTTTAGTTGGGAACAATTGCTGGGAAATTGCCTCCTAAAATGATATACAATACTCTTCTTTGTCGAATAATAAAATAATTTATACTTAAATGAAACAAAGCAAAACTCAATTATTTGTCCCTAGCCTTCAATAGATGAGAATTTATGCACCTAGATTTGTATTAATTATGGCTCAGCCATTACACATACCATCATTTCCACACTCCCTGCTGCCACATCTTTGGGTTTTGCATCTTTGGTTCCAATGTAGGAGCCGATGGTACCACATGACCAAGGAGAATATTGGCTATAATCATTTGCTTTGTATTTCCCAGCTACCTTGAATTCTTCATCCAAAAACTATAGATGGAAAGGAGGAAAAAAAGAAAATAGGAAATGGGTCTATGAGTTAATAAAACAGGGAAATCAGGGACCTTCTTAGAACATCAAACTGAAGCAATATAATGACAGTTATTTGATTATTAAGTGTCAGAATAGATTTTTATAGACTGAAAAATATGAAGATTATTTTAGCCTTCATAACTGTTATTAGCAGAAAAAAAAAAGGAAGTATTTCAATATCCTTCAGTGAATCAAGCTAGGATCTTGAGAGGTTTGGTTAGCATTTTACCCACTATCTTAGATGCAGTCAACATTTAAGTGTATACCATGCTACACATTTGCTAGATTGTCCCCAAGGAGCCTTAGTAACATCTCAGGTAAACAAGAACATACTAAGCATCTAATATGCTCTATGAGGTGGGTGGTGATGCAACAAAGCTTTGCTGATGTTCTTCAACAGCTGTGTTCCCTGTCTTGAATACATTCTGGCCCTGGGGTTGATTAAATTAAGTAAAAGGGTAAGATGCCTCATTTTTACCTTTTTGACTGAAGTGCTATAGTTATCCAATAACAATACCCATTCCAAGGCCAATGTATTTTTTTTTATTAAATTACAACATTTATACTTTTGTAATGCTTAACATTTTTAAAGTCCTTTCATATACACTCTCTCATGTAGAACAGATAACTTTTAGAACATATTACCACCTAACAAGTATGCTCTTTCCACTGAATGTTATATATCATGCAGCTACAAAGAAGAATGAGATAAATGCACATCAATATGTACATCCAAGTTAAGCAAAAGAAAAAAAAATCCACACAAACAAACACTAAATGTGTTCATGCACATAGAAAAGTTGAAATACGTAACAAAACTGTCAGTCATTATAGGAAATGGGAGTTTGAAGAAAGTATTCTTTCTATATCACGCATTCCTGTAATGTATAAATTTAGTACAACTATATGTAGGCTGCTTATAATCAGAATGGAAGTTTAAATATAGAGCAAGCCAGGCATGATGATGCACGCCATTAACCTAGCACTCTGGAGAGACAGTGTTACCATGAACGTCTACTTGAGATTACCTCTATACATTAAAAAAGTTACTATTTGTTGTGCACAGTAACCTTCACTTTACTGATTTTTTTTTTTTTAAATGGAATCTTGCCATATGTAGCTCAGAGCATCCTTGAACTCATGGTGATCCTCCTGCCCCAATTTCCTGAGTGGGGAGATTATAGGCATGCACCACCACACTCAGTTTTCACTTTCCAACTTTCATTGTTTATTATGCATAGTTTTTCAGTTAGCAATATTGTTTAGACGCATAATTCTACATATAAAGAATGAAAAACATATTCTTTTTATTGGTTTGTTTTTTGAGACAGGGTTTCTCTTTGTAACAGCCCTAGCTGTCCCTTTGTAGAGCAGGCTGGCCTCGAACTCAGAGATCCGACGGTCTCTGCTTCCTGAGTGCTGGGATTAAAGGCATGTGCCACCATGTCTGGCATAAAACATATTCTTTAAACGTATTATTTGACTTGGAAAAAAAATTGATACGCTAATTAGATACATTATGTATAACATAACATATTCATTATGCATGAAGTATGAGATGAGGTTTCATGTCTCCCAGGCTGGCTTCACACTTGTTATCTAGCCAAGGATGACCTAGAACTTTTGATCCGCTTGCCTCTTTGCCCAATTTATAAGGTGTTATGGATTGAACCCAGAGATCTGTGCACACAATGCAAATACTCTACCAATTGAGCTACATTTCAGCTTAAAACGTCTAATTAAAAGGCATAAAATTGATAAATTCCTAGCAAGACTAACCAATGGAAAAAATATTAGTATCAGAAATGGGAAAATGAGGACAACACACACTCATGACAGCTATCAGCAATGTTTTGCTGGGCAGAGTTGGTTATGCCTGCAATCCCAGCACTCCAGCTGAGGCAGGAGACCCTGAGTTTGAGGCTAGCTTATGCTACAAAGTGAATTTAAGGTGAACCCAGGATACAGTATGAGATTCTGTTTCAAAAAAACCCAAACTCAAACAAATCTATTAGCACTATTTTATAGAAACATTAAATGCAATGCTCAAAACTGTAGCACTATGGTAAATAAACCAAGCATCCCCTCCTAAGTTTTACTGTCTATCCTAATTTGCACATCTTTCCTAATTGTTTTCTTTTTTAATTTATTTATTTATTATGTATACAGTGTTCTGCTTGCATATATCCCTTCAGGCCAGAAGAGGGAGCCAGATCTCATTACAGATGGTTGTGAGCCACCCTGTGGTTGCTGGGAATTGAACTCAGGACCTCTGGAAGAACAGCCAGTGCTTTTAACCTCTCAGCCATCTCTCCAGCCCCTCCTAATTATTTTAACCACACTATTGGTTGGTTTATTGCCAAATTAAAATACATCTTAATTTATGTTTCAATTATTTAAAAATTATGGAAATAGACACAGATTTTTTGCTTTCTCTACACAAAGACTAAAAATGAGTCAGGAATACCTATTACCACTCTTAATTCAACATCATACTGTAGAGCAACAAGATAAGAAAACGTGTAATTCTGAAAAGGAAAAAAAAAGGTGATTATATACTAGGACACAACAAATACTAGAATTAAGAAGGAAATTTAGCAAACCTGTTGAACAGAAGAGTCACTAAACAAAAATCTAATTCTTTTAAAAAATGTAATTACATTCACTGTGTATGATCTGTGTGTACATTTAAAGTCTATTTCTTTTAAATAAAAAACAGAAATTGAGGGTTAGCAAGATGGCTCAGCACGTCAAGGCACTTATCAAGAAGCCTGATGACTTGAGTTTGGGTCCCAGGACCCACAGTAGGAAGAAGATCGATTCCTAACAACTGTTCTCAGACCTCTAGACATGCCTCCCTAGCCCCCAAATAAGTAAATATAATTTAAAAAGAGAATTTTCAAAAAGAATTACATTTAAAGTAGTTTTTAAAAGTCAGCTATATGGCCGGGAGGTGGTGGCGCACGTCTTTAATCCCAGCACTTGGGAGGCAGAGGCAGGTGAATCTCTGTGAGTTTGAGGCCAGCCTGGTCTACAAAGTGAGTTACAGGACAGGCTCCAAAGCTACACAGAGAAACCCTATCTTGAATAAACAAAAAACCAACCAACCAAAAAAAAAAGAAAAGAAAAAAAAAAGAAGTTAGTTATGCAAATGATTAAGGGTACATCATGCCGACAGAAAGGTGTAGTTTCTTTGAATACTGAATACTGATCTAGAGCAACACTGTCCAACAGAAATAAATGTGGTCCATATATATAATTTAAAAATTTCTAGCAGCCATACTTAGAAAAGTAGAAGAAGCACTAAGGTCTGTAATCCCAACACTTGGTAAGCTGTAGCAGGACTGATGTAAGTTTGAGATCAGCCTAAACTGGCCTAACTCCAAAAAGACCCCATCTTCAAACACAAGCCAGCAAGCAAGCAAACAAGGAAAAAACCTAGTGAAATTTAATTTAATCTATATATCTAAGATATTAAAAACATGAACAAAGGCCAGGTTTGGTCATGATGTTAATCCAAGCACTCAGGAGACAGAGGGAGGCGAATCTCTGTAAATTATGGCCAATTTGGTCTATATATATAAAGGTTAGTTTCAGGCCAGCCAGGGACTCTAGTGACACCTAATCTCAAAAAGCAAAATAAAACAAAACAAAATTAACATAAGATTTTAGTTTTGGGTACTGAATCTTTAGATCTAGTATATATTTTATGTTTATAGAGACTTAGTATATGTTTTATGTTTACAGCATATCATATCTGGATTTGAATCAGCCACATATTATGTACTCAACAACCACATGTGGCTAGTGACTACCATATTGGCCAGCATCAATCCATCTAGAGAGTCAATAAATCCTAATAAAAACGGAAGCAGGTATTTTTATGGAAATTAACATGCTGATTCTTTTGTGGGTTTCTGTTTTGCTTTAAAAGTGCTGGGAACTGAACCTCAGGGCTCGCATATGCTGGTCAAATGACATTAATATTGAACTAACCCCGTAACTCCTAACATGTTTACTCACTTTGAGTTCAATACTGAAAATCCTATGTCAGTAAGTCAAGACTTAAGTAAAACTCCATCCTTAGAATGAGGGGTCAGCCAAGTGCTCAAGTAAAGCATATGTTATGCACATTGACAACCCAAGTCTGGATCCTTGGAACCAAAGAACTGACTCCTACAAGCCATCCTCTCATCTTCACACTTTATCTTACCCCCAAATGAATGAATAAACAGAAATAGATCAATGAGACAGAGCCTCTTTCTATGTAGACCAGGCTGGCCTCAAACATATAACCCTTCTGATTCGGTATCCCGCTGTGCTAGATAGAATGACAGATATGTGCCATCATACCTACCCTAATAAAGTAATCATGCCAAAGCTGACTGCAAGACACTGAAAAAACAATGCTCAAATCATTAAATGGTATAGGGCCAATGAGCTACCCTAGAGAGGAAAAATAGACCCTGATTCTAACATTTCACATAATAACTCAATTCTAAATGGGTTATGGATCTAAATGTAAAATGAAACAACAAATCTCTGGAAGAAAAAAGAAAAATAGCCTCATAATTTTGAAACTTGACAAACATCTCCTTGTGAACAGATAATTTCTTTCTTTCTTTTTTTTCAAGACAGGGTTTTTCTGTGTAGTCCTGGTCATCCTGGAACTCACTCTGTAGACCAAGTTGGCCTCAAACTCAGAGATTTGTCTGCCTCTGCCTCCTGGTATTAAAGATGTGCATCACCACCAACCACCCTGCTCTCATTTCTGAAACAGGCTACATTACCATTAAAAATGATAATGGCAAAATTAACACACAGGATTAAAAATGACATGCTTACTTCTTCTTGATGGAACGCGGGAGGCAATGTTGGTGAAGGCGCAAAAGGAGGTGGAGAGATAACCTTTCTTTCCTCGAGCTGGGCCATTATTTCCTTCCGTCTGCGATGTAGCTCATCCAGGCTAGGATGAGGTTGGGGAGGAGGAAGCCGACTATAAGGAGACTCCTGAAAATTGAAAGATTATTTAAAGTTGACAAAGAATTCCAGCACATATTAATTAAGCATATATATATTTAAATCAGAATAATATATACGCATCTTAACATCTAGAAATATCAACACTAAAGAGAATAAAGAAAAAAAGAAAAAAAAAAAAAAAGAAAGCCAACCCAAACTCTCAAGATCTTCTAACTTTCCTAGCTGATCTATACTTAGTACACAAACTACCAATGTTTAGATTGGTGAAGCTTCCATTATGTTTTTGCTTTTTTTTAAATAACACCACATTTCAGGACCAGGGAGATGGTCCAACAGGTAAAAGCACTGGCTGATACCACCTAACAATCCAAGTTTGAGCTCTAGAACCTCTGAGGAGAGTCAGATGTGGCGGGGCACACGTGTAATCCCAGTCCACTATGGTGATATGGGAGGAACAGATGGAAGAATCAGCTGGAAGCTTACAGACAAGCTAACCTGGGGTATGCTGAGCAGCAGCAAGAACAAGAGAGACTGTACTGAACAAGGTGGAAAGTAAGAACTTACTGTCAAGAGTTGTCCTCTGACCCAAGTGTGCAGTGACACACATGCACCTGTGTTCTCACACATACACCAATTACACATACATACATACATACATATACAAAAAATAAAAAAGTTTAAAAAAATATTTAAGAAATAGATTTTGGGGGGACTGGAGAGATGGCCAGAGGTTAAGAGTACTGGCTGTTCTTAAAGAGGTTTGGAGTTCAATTCCCAGCAACCACATGGTGGCTCACACAACCATCTATATATAATGAGATCTGGTGCCTTCTTCTGGCCTGCAGGCAGGACACTGAATACATAATAAATAAATCTTTTTTTAAAAAAAAGATAGGAAATAGATGTTTTCATATAAAGAGAACCAATTAAAAAGGTTATTACCATAACAAAGTAAGAATCCTCATAAATATAAATTAAGTCTATGTAATAAGTAAAAAAAATACAGCATACCCTAGGGTACGAAGGTCTGATCTGAGCTGGATGAGGAGCCACTGGATAGTAACCCTCTACCTGTTGGTATCGTTCTCTGGACTCAGGCATATAGGATGGTACTGCTGCAGATGGAATCTCAATAGGCATAGGGCTTTCCCGGAAAATCTCCTCTCTTGTATAAGACTGAGCAGGGTACACACGGCGGCCATCATAGTGAGGTGGGTACATAGGTGGGTATTGTTGTGGCTGTGTGCCATACTGAGAGTTTATAACACGATCTTGGAGGTAGGGTGGATAATGATCCAAGTATGGAGGACCAGGTTCAGGAGCAGATGGTGGAGGTCGAACAAAGCGGGACACACATGGTGGTGGAGTATAGTACATACCTGTACAATATAAAAGAGGAACCCAAAACAATAGTGAGCACATCTGCTTTTTATATAAGCTTTTGTTTTTCCTTTTAAAACATTAAAATGCCTAAGTGTTATAACCTATTTATTTCTTTATAAACTTTCACAATACTTGTACAGTTTAGGCTAGCTTTATGAAAATTAGCAAGCAAATACTATCCTTAGGGCCAAGAGTGCAGCTCAGTGGTAGTGTTTGCTTGGAACTCATAAGGCCCTGAATTCAATCCCAGAGAAACTTCCTCTTCCAAATAACAAATAACTATTAAAAATAAATAGAAAAGATCAATCTACATATAATCTAAAATAGTAAATTGATCCTTCCTTCTGGTTTGTCCTACTGCAACAGTCACTGGAAAATTTTCACAAGCATCCTTGACACTCAGGGTCTATTTTAGTTTCTCAAACTCTGTAGACTTTTATACCCAAGAGTGCATGAATACTGGTCAAGCACTTTATTACTGAGCAAGATTCTTAGCTCCTTTTTAAATACTTCATTTTGAGATGGTCTTCTGAAATTGCCCAGACCAGCATTGAACTCACTTTGTAGCCCAAGCATGCCTCAAACTTGAGATCCTCCTGCCTCAGGCTCCTTAGTAGCTGCAATTATAGTCCTGCTCTAGCAGGCTCTGCTATTGTAGAGTTTCAACTTCAAAACTATTATGTGCTAGATGTGACATGCTACAGGTTCACTTTCCATGATACAGCATGCACAAGACCTGCACAAGCTCCAGCCAGTCCCAGCATAGAGGGGAAGGTGGACATGCAATTCTCCCAGTGGCTCAGGAACTATTAATGTTTGAAGCTGCAGAGAGGGAGAGTCAGTTCTCCTTATTGATGTGACCCCTGGTAGGCTGACTACTACCAAGAAAGTCCCACTCTCAAGATTAGCTGAGCAACATAACCTGAACTTGATGGGGAAAGAAAAGAAACAACAACAAAGAGGCAACCTCAAAGTTGGGTAGGAAGGGATGGGAGGGTGGTAAGGGGAGGCACTGACAGAAGGGTGTTCAAACATATTGCATCAAACACTCCATAATTGTTTTTAAAAAAGGTCCAGTTTGCTGTATACATCTAATGGCTCCTCTGTCTCTAGAATTCTTAAGACAGCAACTGTGGCAGTAAACTTTCACCTGGAACCACCAGTTAAGACCAAAGGTTTTACTTCTGCTCTCTACACCGGCCATGTAGTGCTTTTCTAGGACTCCTTTTCTAAAGACCTAGTTTAAGCCTGCTTCCCTAGTACTTCCACCAATTTGAAAAAAGCCATTCCTCCACTTAAACCTTTTTATGCTTAATACAGCTACGAAGATTTCTGTTCTCTGTAACTGAACCCTACCTAATAAATTATAACGCTATAAACTGGCTGCCTGAACAAAAACAGTTACAGTTTTTCAGAAGATAAAAATCAAGTCAGATTCTTTTATATAGATATATAACCTGTATCAGTCATGTGTAGAGACCCACAAAGGTTTCATAGTGAGAACTTACTCAGGGTCCGAGAATTTGAGCTTGCTTTACCCAGCAGAGCTACGTAAGAGGATGATTTGACCACAGGCATGGTTACCAGGTATTTGGAAAGGTCCACACTTGGCTGTGCAGTGTGCTTTGATCTAACAAGGGAGAGGTCTTTTGCCCCTTGGCATTGCTATAAAAAGCTCTTTTGGATAAATGGAAAAGGCTGTTGGGTATTGACCCAGAACCTCCTGAAGCTATCCTGTGTTTTTCTTCTCATCAACTAAGCTCTCTTTCTTTCTAATATTTTCTTATCCCTCTCTCCTCCTCATAGGAACCCTGGAAAAGGTGGGAGCTGGCTCCCACAGTCATGTTATATCAATCAAAATCTATTCTTATGCTAGGTGCCTGCAATCTAGGCACTTAGGAGGGTGAGGCAGAAGGATCATCATGATTCAAGGCCAGTCTGGGCTACAGTAGTTCAAGGCAAGCCTGGTATACACACTGCAAGCAAACTGCATCTCAGAAAACCAACCAACCTACCAATAAATAAGCAATAACAAAACTATAAAAATTCACTAGTTTTGAATGTAGAGGTGACATGTGACTTAAAGGTGAAAGCCTACAGGAAAAAGAGGACAGGAAAGATACTTTATTACCATTAAAACAAAGCTAAACCTGTCTCTGACAGAACCAATCAACACTTTAGTTTGAAATATCAGCATCCCCTTTAATCTTTTCTGCCTCTGCCTCAGGAGTGCTGGGATCAAAGGCATGCAGCAACACATTGAGCTAGTCTTTACTATTAAGCTGACTCTGTACTATAGAACTTTTAGATCAGTGGATCTCAACCCTCCTAATGCTGTGACCCTTTAATACAGGTTCCTCATGGTGTGACCCCTAATCATAAAATTATTTTTGTTGCTACTTCATAACTGTAATTTTGCCGCATTTATGAATGGTAATGTAAATATTTTTAGAGACAGAAGGTTGCCAAAGGGGTCACAACCCACAGGTTGAGAACTGCAGCTCTAAAGACTTGTATTACAAAGACAATATGGAAACTGTGCCGGCTAGTCTTATGTCAACTTGACACATAAACTAGAGGGATCTGAAAGGAGGGAACCTTAATTGAGAAAATGCCTTCACAAGATCTGGCTGTAAGGCATTTTCCTTTTTTTCTTTTTCTTTTTGGTTTTTCAAGACAAAGTTCCTCTGTATAATAGCCTCGGCTGTCCTGGAACATACTTTGTAGACCAGGCTGGCCTTGAACTCACAGAGATCCATCTGCCTCTTCCTCCCAAGTGCTGGGATTAAAGGTGTGCACCACCACACAAGGCTGGAAGGCATTTTCTCAATTAGTGATCAATGGGGGAGGGCCCAACCCACTGTGGGTGGTTCCATCTCTGGGCTGGTGGTCCTGGGTTCTAATGAAGAGCAGGCTGAGGAAGCCATAGGGAGTAGGCCAGTAAGCAGCTCCCCTCCATGGCCTTTGCATCAGCTCCTGCCTCCAGGTTCCTGCCCTGTTTGAGTTCTTGTCCTGACTTCCTTCAGTGATGAACAGCAATGTGGAAGTGTAACTCAAATAAATCCTTTCCTCCTCAACTTGCTTTTTGGTCATGAAGTTTGGTTGCATTAATAGTAACCCTAACTAAGACAGAAACCATACTGTAAATTTAGTTTGCATCCACTACATGGGTTTTTTTTTTTTCATTCTTGGTCAGCTTTACTCAGTCTTCTTGCTGAGTAAATGCTAATCCAGTCTATAAAATTGATAGACTTGATCCTTTTTACCTATATGATAAATCTGGGTGACTTAAATGAAAGACATTACCCTGCTGATAAGGTGCTGGCTCAAATGCTGGGGCAGTTCCTCGAGGGTCCTGATAATAAACATCCGCTTGTGGTGTTGGATATAACTGAGAACCTCGAGGTACCATCTGAATTGGTTTGGTGACAGGCATGGGAGGCAGATCTGTTGGTCCCCTTGGAGGTACAGGATGTGAATTCACAGGTAAGGCAGAAATACTCTTAGGGGCAGATTCCAGCCTAAGGAAGCAAAATTATATAAGACAAATTTAAAGTCTCTAAACTATACTTTTAATGTATATTAAATGTTTCACATTAAAAGACTGCCAGTACTTTGAAAACTGATATTTGAATGTTAATCTCTCCTACAAATTAAAAAAATTAACCCCCCTTAAAAAAATCATCAGTGCAGGAAAAAGAAGTACAAAGGCAAACAATTTATTTTGGGGGGCCAGGCTTCAGCTCAGTTGTTGGGTTCAATCCTCAGCACAACACAGCTGGGCGCAGCGCTGCACGCCTGCAGTATCTGGGAGTGAGAGCAGGAAGATCAGATTTGCAAGGTCATCTTTGGCTATGCAGTGAGTTAAAGGACGGACTTTGACTCAAAACAGAAGAAAAAACAACAAAACCCAGTAAGCATGTCTTTAGAACCAAACATTTTTTCCCCTCTACTCAGTTTACAAGGAAGAAATGTGATGACGTACAGGTCAGGAGGAGACCCAGGAGCACTGCTGCTCAGGTGGTCTAGCTTTCCTGGCTTCAGACTAGAGTCAAAGCTGGGGTCTGTCCCACGGGGAACCAGCTGTGTCACCGTGCTCCCTGCCGATACAATTCCATTTGGTAGTGCAGGCGGTTTCCTGCTGGACAAATCCACTGCACCTTCTTCAGGAAGTATAGGTGCCGAAGGCAGGCCCACCTCATTAAGTTGACCCAAAGAGGCACTCAAGGGTCTTCTGGGAACCAGACGTTTGTTCATTTTACGAAATCTATATGAAAAGCAAATGTTTCAACTAAAATTAGTAAGTTTTTTTGCAATTAGTAAAAATCAGTTAAAATCGTTAAAAAGTACTCAAACTTTGTGTGGAAATGACTCATTTTGATATCTAGTTAATGATAAAATAGCTTCCCATAGAAACAATGCAATAAAAACTTTAAAAAACTTAAAATGTACTTAATTCATAAAGATTTCTTATGCACTGAAGAGAATTTAGTGACTCTTTTTGTATTTCTTAAAGCCAACAAATTATTCCTTATCCCAAAGTCTGCATCCCATGATTCTCATACTTACTTTTCCAGTTCTTCTTGTGAGTGTGCAAACGTACAGCTGGCCCCACGAGGGCATCCTCCTCTCTGCTTCATATCTCGACACATGTATGTTTTGTATTTGCTATGCTGTGGAGGCTAAGACCAAGACCAAAATATCACACAGCAACAAATGTAATTTTTTATGTTTTACAGTTTAGGATTCTGATAGCATGAAATAATTTAAGCTAATTCCCATATTTATCTACTATCTACAGAGCAAAAGTATGGGGAGGGGAAATCACAGAGTTTAAAATTAATTTTAATTATTATTTGGGGGGGGCGGGGACGGGCACTGTGGAGTGGTGGGACACCACTGGAGATCTGAGGACAATTTTGTGGAGTTGGTTCTTTCCTTACACTTTTACCTGGGTTCCAGGTGTTGAACTTAGTTGCTTAAAAGCTTTTGCCTGATAAGAGATCTTTTCAGGTCCAAAATTAAAATTTAAAAATAGTATAGGAGCTCAGAGTTAGGGCTGCTCTTCCAGAGGACCTGGGTTCAATTCCCAGTGCCCACACGGCAGCTCACAACCATCTAGAACTCCAGTTCCAGGGAATTAGGCACCCACTTCTGGCCTCCACAGGCACCAAGCACATACATGTACATGCAGACAAAACACCCATACACATTGAAAATAAAAGTGCTTCTACTAAAACAACACAGCCCGAGGGTTGGAGCAATCCTGAACTGGGGTCAGTACAGCTCTCAGCTCGCATCAGAGAAGCTTCTCTGTGCAGTGGATGAGGTTAACACAGAAACTCACAACTGCTCACAGTTCAGAGAATAGGTGACTATGGCGTGCTGTTATGGGCTTAGAGACCATCATGGATGAGAAGTCTGGCACAAAGACTGTACATGACAAGGCCAGTGCACTCATGAACTCCAGCAGCTGTGATCACTTCCATAAGGTAGAGCCAGTCAAGCCTGTAGTATGGAGTGGGACGAGGTTCCTGAACCCTTGCCCAACTAAGGAGCTCTGAACAGCTGATGGCTTAGGAAGGAGGGAAGACTTGAAGTATGTTGACCATGCTCCAGCAGCTGGCCTCATACTCAGAAGTATATGGATAGTACAAATTGCAGTTGATGGGCCATCAAATTTAAATTTTAAAAAAGAGGATATAAGTTGGAGGTGTGGGTGAGTCTGGGGAATGAGCAAGATCATCACTGTATAAACTTCTCAAAGAAAAAGAAAAAAGTTTTTAAAGTCCTCATTTTTTTCTAACATGCTGATATTCTCAAATATACGTGTTATCAGAAATTAATAATGAGCTAGATATGACTCAGTGGTTAAGAGCACTTTGTAGAGGACTGGGGTTCAGTTCAGTTCCCTGCACCCACACAGTGATTTACAGCCATTTGTAACTTGAGTTCAAGGAGATCCAGTGCCCTCTTCTGACTTATGGCACCAGGCTCAAACATGATGCACGCACATACACAGAAACACACACACACACACACACACAAAATATTAAACATTTTTTCCTCAATAAATTTCAAGGTTCTCTTTCCAAAGAGTCAAAGACTTTAAAATATATATGCCAGACACAGTGGTACACACCAGCAGTCCCAGCATTTAGGGGTAGAGGCAAGAATATCAAGGAGTTCAAAGTCTTTCTCAACTATACAATGAGCTCACAGCTAGGGTGGCAACGGACCAGCCTGACCCCATCTTGTCACGAGGTCAAAATAAATTCACTCCTATTTTCTGTAAAACTTGGGTTTGACCATGTCTTGACCCATTTTCTGGAATTTGACAGGTTCCACACCCTATATCCTGATCTCCACCCTGATAAGATGTTCTGCCAAGTTCCTATGTAACTGAAACCCCCCTAGCCTTGCAGTTTAGGGGCTAATATAAACCCCACTTAAGGAAGATAACCCTAACAAAAAATAAAGCTTGCATAATTTGTCCAAAGAATTTAGTTAATAGTCTTCACACTCATTCAGTGGGATTAACAGTGGGCTATGTGAGACCCTGTCTCACAAAAATAAGACCAAAAAGACTTCCAAAATGTATACCCTTCATGTAACATATAACTGTCTACTAACAAAACCCACAAAACCTGGGCCAGCAAGATGGTTCAGTGGGTGATGCTGCCCAGTTTGACCTTTAGGACCCACAGGTTGTCCTCTCACCTCCACATGTATACTACCCACACATATACACAAGTAAGTGTAAAAAATACTTTTTTACATTTGAAGATGCTTTGGCAAACTAGTGTAATAAACATTATTAATGAAATTCCTTAAAATATGAACATTAAAAAAAATCTACAAATATATGATAAGTACTAGTGATACAGCATTGGTACCCAAAAAGTGACATTATCAAACTGAAATGTAATATGAAGTGAAGAGAGTAAGCATTTTTGAATGGAAGAAGCTTTACCAAAGAATCAATTTTTTTTTTTTTTTTTTTTTTTTTTGCTTTTTTCGAGACAGGGTTTCTCCGTGTAGCTTTGCGCCTTTCCTGGAACTCACTTGGTAGCCCAGGCTGGCCTCGAACTCGCAGAGATCCGCCTGCCTCTGCCTCCCGAGTGCTGGGATTAAAGGCATGCGCCACCACCGCCCGGCTAAAGAATCTATTTTTAATCCATCAAATGTTTCTATATCTGATGTGAAATGATCCCAGAACAACGACCAATAAGAATTAGTGCCAGATAAAATTATTGAGCAAAACTGACATACTAATTACTAACCAGGCTAACTTAAAATTTCTACAGTCAGAGTCTTTTTGTTAAACAATGTAAAAAATTATTTTATATGTATGGGTGTTTTGCCTACATGTATGTCTATGTACCAGTGCCTGCCTGGTACCCACAGAGGCCAGAGCAGGACATCTGATTACCTTGGAACTGGAGTGACAGGAGGTTGTGAAACACCATGTGGATACTGGGACTTGAACCTGGGTTCTCTGGAAAAGCAGCCAGTACTCTTAACCACTGAGCCTCTCTCCAGCCCCTACAGTCAGTCTTAAAATATTCATATCATTATTTCATATCATTATTTTCTGCTCTGTATCTCTACCTACACTGACCAGTTTCTAGATATACCCAGAGTGGCTGATATGCAGATTTCAAACAGCAACTCCTTACCTGTTGTTGGTCTGCTCCTTTTTTGCTGTGGTTCTGAATATAATCAACCAGTCCATGTACTACTGTACGTACAGCAACAAGGCCATTTTCTAGCTGTTCCCATGTTGGAGGAGGAGCATCTATAAAATTAAAAATTAAACAAAACCTATAATCTTAAGCAATGTTTTATCCAATATTAAACCAATGAAGGAAATATTATCAGCACTTTGATGCAACCAAATTAATCATTACAGAGCTTTCAGATACTTATTCATCTGTGATGGTTAGTGGTATCAACTTAAAAGACCTAGAATCACCTGTGAGATGGGTGTGCCTGTGAGGTATTATCTTAATCATGTTAACTTATCTAAAAAGACCCATCTTAACCGTGCCAAGACCATTCCCTAGGCAGAAGATCATGGATTATATAAAATGGAGAAAGCAAGCTAAGCAATAGTTTGCATTCATCCCTGTTTCCTGATTGTGGATGTGATATGAGCAGCTGCTTCAAGTTCCCACTGCCTTGACTTCCCTGCCATAGTAGACAGTACCTTGAGCTGTGAGCTAAAATAAACCCTTTCTCTCTTAAACTGTCTCCAAACACAAGCATGCATACACGCACTTAACACATTAACACATGCTAACAAACACAAAATGAAGTGAGAAGACATTTTCATAGATGAATTCTATATAAGACTACTATTGATGGTATTTGTACTGGGTTTTAAAACACAGATGGCATTTCAACTCTGGGAGGGAGAATCAGGTTTGAAAATAAAGGAAAAGTCAACAGTTATTCAAAAAGACCACTTTTTTTTGGAATGGCCTTGAAAGGGCGGGCCCAGGTAATCTGCTGATGAATCATACATACATTATGAGAAAAAGAAGAGCAGGGTTTCCTCTAAGGATTCTGGGCCAACAAATGGAAGAACAGAGTAGCCACTAGGAGGACAAGGATTAAGGTCTCACATTTGGACAGATGAAGTCCGAAATGTTTACTAGACATTCAAGAGGACTGCTAGACTGGGCCAGCAACATGATGGATACAAACACAACACAGTGCTGGAGAAAAGGGTCTGGACCTAAAAGACCAATTGACACACATGCCGTTATATTCTGTGTCACCAAAATCGGGGAAAAAGATGGATTTATACCACTGTACAAAGTACAAATTTATTTAAGTTTTAGAAAAACTAAATTAAAAAACCAAACTAACTGGCAAGCAAGCAAGCAAACAAACCAACAAGCCCAACAACGTAGTGGCTCACAACCATCTTTAACTCTAATTTGAGGAAATCTGACACCCTCTTTGACCTCCAAAGATACCAGGCATGAAGACACACAGTCACACACATGCAAGCAAAACCCTAATACACAGAAAATAAAAATAAATAAATTTAAAATCAACTTTTAAAAAGATCCCAGAACTGAAGAAATGTGGCAAATTTGTTCAATAATGATATTTAAAGATATAAGATAATCTTGGGGATGAATATAACTCATTCAAAAGGTCAGAGATTATGGATATGAATAATCAGCAGATGGTACTGACAAGTGAAGTTAAGAGAATGGGGTGGCCTGGAAGTCGAGAAAACTGATTCAAAGACAAACAGTAACAAGCCACATTGTGGGGCTAGAGAGACAGTCAGCAGTCAAAATGAGACTGCACTTCCTGAAGACCCAGATTCAGCTGCCAGCATCCACATAGGGCAGCTCACAACCAGCAGTAACTCTCCAGCTCCAGGGGATCCAATGCTTTCTTTTGGCCTCAGAAAGGCTTAGCAAAGAAGAACAGATAAACCCTATGTCTCAAAGGGTATGTAGAACAAGTGAAAGAACTAACATTCAGATGACAAAAGAAACAGCTAGAAGAGTGGGCACAAAGATGAACTCACTCTGAAACACGGAACAGATGACAATGAACATCAGGAACCTTTGGGAAATGGCTCTGAAGTGATAACACCAGCATTGACAGAGCTCTTTGGAAATCTATTTTATACAGAGGTAACACTTGGTGCCAAGGATGCAGAGGAAACAGCTCCAAGGGTACAGACACCACTTTTGTGGATGGGGTAGTGTGGGGTGAAGCATATAAAAATAAAGCAGCAGAAGCTTTTCTGTATCAAAGAGGCATCCAATATTAGTAAGTGCTGAAAATATAGGAAGTAGCTTAAGGATTTGACATCATCTCTGGAAGTAGTGACTAGCAAACTGTAGTAGTAATACGGAGTGTTAGCTCTGCATTCGAAGTAAACCCTGAGAAGACAGAAGCTAAAATATTGTTCAGCTAACAGGTCATTAGGTACATTTTCAGGTCAAGGAGGGGTGAGAA
This sequence comes from Peromyscus attwateri, assembly GCA_902168425.1. Classification (NCBI taxonomy): domain Eukaryota; kingdom Metazoa; phylum Chordata; class Mammalia; order Rodentia; family Cricetidae; genus Peromyscus; species Peromyscus attwateri. The sequence continues at coordinate 16,900 of CABHPP010129393.1, forward strand.
AGGAATGCCCAAGTAAAGGTATAGAGAATAATTAATGGAACAAGGTATTATGAGAAGATGGGATAATGGGTATGCAGCTAAAGGAAAACTGAGAAAAGGAGTTGTGACAAAGATGTCAAAAGAGGAAAATACAGCATGCTGTGGCAGGAGAGTTATGAAGGAGAGCTATTTTCTTAGTGAGGTAAGCAGTACATTATAAAGTACTGAATGAATTTTAGTTAAGGTGAACTAATGAGATAAAGAGGATATTATCTGGGGCAAAACCTAAAATACTACTGAAAATATCTGGGAAAATGACTTTGGGAAACTTGAGATGAATGTAACAAAAGATAACTGAAGAATCACCAAGCAGTACTGAGGTACACATAAATAGTCCATGAATTTCTCTTGGCTTTACCTGGACTAGGGTCAATGTTTGCTAGTAACTCCAAGTGGGGTCTTAGTCGGTTCAAGTTTGCCGGGTCTCCAGTCCGCTGGAGAGCAATTGTTAGCTCCTGAACACTCTGTGCAAAAGAGGCAGGGGTCTGCAACTTAAAAGAAAAAGGATAACATTAATTTCCCTTTTCAAACACAGTTTATTTACACCTGCATTTTTGCAATTTATTAATTTTAGTTTGTGTCTATCCACCTAATCTATGCTTTGGCCAGACTGATTACCTGCTACCTAAACAAGATTTCTCTATCCACAGCTTGGTACATTGTGTACAATACTGTTTCCTCTGCTATCACATACTTTAAATGTGAGGCCTTTCTTCCGATACCACCTTTTAGTTGGGTTCTTGGTAATCCTTCCAAATAACTGAATTTTGGAAGTATAATCTAGAAATCATGTCAGATGATAGAATAATGTCACTGAGTACAGTCATACTGAATGAGCTGAAGTTCTTAAGACCAAAGATCATGACACTAAATATATAAACCATACAAACTGAATTTCATTTATTAAATAGTCTAAATAATTTCAAATGTCTAGACAGCTGAAAAAATCCTGTTATAATTTGATTGCAGGACGGAGAAATCAAACTGGAACTGACGTGGATCTTTCCTCCTTTGGCTAGTTTTTGTAGTGCTATATAGCTCTATGCAGGCTGCTGGGGTTGACAAGCCAACAATGGTCTCACCTAGTAGTGGACCCTGCATGCTAACCAGCCAGGTAAGAGGTGCCCATCAATGCAATGTGGCATGAAGGGTTAACCAAGAGGCTTTTTAAACTGGAACATAAGCCTGTTCCACATCTGGTATTCACAACTGGTATTGTAAACCTGTCAAAATCCATGGCCAAGGAGGTCACAGGCCCAATGGGTGAACCTATTGTTTTGCTAGAGGGATATGTCATCAAACTGCCTTAATATTTTGTTGATACCTACAGATCAATGGGTGCTTTTCTCAGCCTTGCTCAGAGACACTTCTTTCTGCATGGGCAGCAGTTAGTTTAGAGATTCATAACTGGTCAAAAGTTCTATTCAGACCTAAACAGGACCACCACCTCTGTCACACCACCACTACCACCACCAAGACTGGGGAACTATCAAAGAAGGGGTGTAAACAATGTAAAAGCTGGAGGATGGGAAGAAGAGCTGTGAAATGTGTCTTCTAGACATAACACAGCTGTTGTATTAATGAACTCACAGCAGCTATGGTTACCTGCACAAAGATCAAGCTAGTTACCATTCTAGCCTATCAGGGACACTCATGAGGCTCCACTCCTAGCTGAGAAGTTATTGGCAGATGATGACTGCTGGAGAAGAGAGGGTTATTTCCTTCAGGGATGTGGCCCCTAGTAGGTTGCCCATGTTCCTGTGGATGACCCAATGCTCATGTGCATATAGGTATCACTAATTAGACTCGGTGGGTTATTGAGAAAAAACAAAGAGAATCTGAAGGTAGGAGGAAGACATCATCTTGGGGGAGGGGGAGGGAAAATGAGAAAGGGCAGCTGGAGTAAATATAAATCAGCCTGGTCTACAGAGGGAGTTTCAGGATAGGCACGGCTACAGAGAAATCCTGACTCTAAAAACCATAAACAGACTCAATCAGTATATGTATCTTAATCACTGTTTTGAATGTGAACTCTTGATCTTCTGCATGATGGAAATGAGGCATGTACCACTATGTCCAGATTTAGATATATATTCTTTAATCACTACTGAGGCTGAATTCTTTCCTACCAACTGGATATGCTAATGTACCTTCTTTGTGAATTGCTAGTTCATATTTCTTTCTCCAAGTATTCATTATGATTAATGCTTTTGTTTTTTGTTTGTTTTGTTTGTTTGTTTGTTTGTTTGTTTGTTGTTGTTTTGGAGACAAGGTTTCTCTATGTAGCCTTGGCTGCCCTGAAATTTACTCTATAGACCAGGCTGGCATTGAACTCAGCAATCCACCTGCTTCTGCCTTGTTATTTTTAATACATTCTCAATTTGTGCTTTACAGTATGACAGACTTAGTAATGTTTGGTTATTTAAACTTAAATTAATTAGTTAAAAAATTCAGTTCAAATGGCAGCCTCTTGGAACTTGGGAGCACACCATGGTCTTCCTTACACAGCTCTGGTTGTGAAACTGCCTTGAAGACTAGGGTTGGTAGGTTCAGGAGGTGCTGAAACATGCTTAGCACTTTAGTGGAAGGAAGAATCACTGCTACTAGCTGGTTCTCAGGGTGGTGATCAGAGCTTCCAAAGTACATGCAGGCCTGCAGACTGAAGAAATGGAACCTGAGGACCCTGTGGATTAATCGAATTACAGCTGCCTCCCAGGAACATGGCTTATAGTACCCAGCATTCATTGTCAACTTAATTAAGTGCCAGGGGGAGTTCACCTTGCATTGAGTACTTGTGGACCTGGCCACCTATGAACCAAAAACTCTTATTTGGCTGTTCTGGCTAAGAGGAGGCAACAGGAAGAATTTGCTGCAGCTTTGGGGGATGAAAAAGAGCCTGTATCATTTCTCTCCAGAGTGGTGCAGTACTGCTGAAGCCGCAGTGCTATGGAAATTGTCATATACGAGACAGGAACAAAAGGACTGTCCAGTCACCAATAAGTCTGATTTGTGTTTATTTACATTTTAGCAACAGGCCTGAGAGAACAGGTTTCTACACAGTGGCACAGCCCTGTTGCAGGATATGTGAATGAACAGTGTAAAGATGTGCCATTGTTTTACTTTGCCTGCCTAGGGCACCTGATTGGTTTAATAAAGTACTGAATGACCAATAGCTAGACAGGACTTCTGGGCAGAGAGGAACTTGGGATGAATCTAGGTGTGTAAGAGACACCAGCAAGACAAGGAGGGAGTCAAACATACAGACTATAGAGGAGAGGTAAAAAGCCATAAGGCAGAATGTAGACTAATAGAAGCAGGTTAATTTAAATTATAAGAGCTAGTTAGGGGCTGGAGAGATGGCTCAGAGGTTAAGAGCACTGGCTGCTCTTCCAGAGGTCCTGAGTTCAATTTCCAGGAACCACATGGTGGCTCACAACCATCTACAATAAGATCTGGTGCCCTCTTCTGGCCTGCAGTCATACATGTAGACAGAACACTATACATAATAAATTAATTAATTAATAAAAAAAAAAAGAGCTAGTTAGGAACAAGCCTGAGCTAAAGGCCAAGCTTTCAAAATGAATAATAAGTGTCTGTGTCATTATTGGGGAGCTGATGGTCCCAAAAGTGCTGTGGAACAATTTTTTCTACACTGTAAATATGTATTACTCTCACTGGTTAATAAAGAGCTGACTGGCCTATACCTGAGCAGGTAGAGATTGGGCAAGAGAGCCAGACTAGAACACTGGGAAGGAGGGCAGAGTCTCAGCAGTCAAGAGCCAGACATAGAGGAAGCAAGACAATGAGGTAACAAGCCATGAGCTACGATAGAACTCAGTTAAGAAATATGGGTTAATTTAGGTTATAAGAGCTAGTTAGGCCAGGCAGCGGTGGCACATGCCTTTAATCCCAACACTTGGGAGGCAGAGCCAGGCCAATCTCTGTGAGTTTGAGGCCAGCCTGGTTTACAGAGCAAGATCCAGTACAGGCACCAAAACTTCACAGAGAAACCCTGTCTTGAAAAACCAAAAAAAAAAAAAAAAAAAGGGGGGGGGGCGCTAGTTAGTAACAAGCCTAAGCTATCAGCTGATCATTTATAATTAATATTAAGTCTCTGTGTGGTTATTTGGGAAGTGGTTAGAGGTCCCGATGAAAATCTCTGCCCACACAAAAGAAAGTCCAACTACACAGCCCCAAAATTGTCCTGTGAAGACTGTACAAATAAAGCTTTTGTAGTGTTCAAAACACAACAACAACAACAAAATTTCAGTCCAAGCTGGGCGGTGGTGGCACACCCCTTTAACCTTGGCACTAGGGAGGCAGAGACAGGCAGATCTCTGTGAGCTCAAGGCCAGTTCCAGGACAGCTAGGACTATTAACAGAGAAACCTTGTCTCCAAAAAAAAAAAAAAAAAAAAAAAGGATTAATTCATTAGCAGGGTTTCACTAAGTTATAACTAGTTAGTTGTACAATCACAGGTACAAGCTTTTGTCCCAACATAGGAGCTGCTAGTAATTAAGCTAAAAGTTGTGATGGCTATTCTTGGTTGTCAACTAGACTACATCTGGAATTAACTAAAATCAAAAGTGTAGGGCACACCTGTGAGGGATTTTTGCTTAATTTGAAGTAGGAAGATCCACTTCTAATCCAGATCTTTGAGGTAGGAAGACAGACCTTTAACCCAGATCTTTAAGGAAGGAAGACAAACCTCTAATCTGAACCACACCTTCTGCTGGAAGCCTATATAAAGTACATGGGAGAAAGATGGAAGCTTTTGCTTTTTGTCTGCTTGTTCTCTCCTTTGTAGCAAGATCTTTCCTTCACTGGCATTAGAGCTGACTTCTTCAGGATTCTAGCATATACTGAAGACCAGCTAAGACATCCAGCCTCATGGACTGAGCAATTATTGGATTACTGGACTTTCAATTCATAGCCAGACATTGTTGGATTAGCTGGACTTAGGCCTTTAGGTCATTCTAATAAAACCCCGCCCCCTATATCTAGCTATCTAACTATGTATGTATGTATGTATGTATGTATGTATGTTGTATCTATCTATCTATCTATCTATCTATCTATCTATTTATCTATCTATCTATATCTACCTATCTAGATGGAGGGAGAGAGAGAGAGAGAGAGAGAGAGAGAGAGAGAGAGAGAGAGAGATTCATTCTTTAAGTCGTTATTCTAGAGAACCCTGACTAACACAAAGGTATTCAAGAAAGAGTTACAAACTGAAAGTTATAGACCAAGCAGAAAAACAAAATAAAACTCATTTCTCCATTCTCAATCAATCTATTAGTTATTCAAAAAGTGTCATGTTTGGGGTCAAGGAAAGAGACAAAGTCTAGGTGGGTTGAGGTCTAATAGTCAAGAATACATTCTAAAGCCAGCACACCAAGGTTCAAATGACCTTTAACATTCATAACTGTGGTGGTTTCAATAGGAATGGCCCCCAAAGGCTCACATATTTGAATGCTTGGTCATTAGGGAGTGCAATACTTGACAGAGATTAGGAGGTGTGTCCTTGTTGGAAGACGTATGTCACTAGGGGTGGGTTTTGGGGTTTCAGAAGCCCAAGCCAGGTCCAATGGCTCATTCTCTCTTCCTGATGCCTGCAGATACAGATGTAGAACTCTTAACTACCATGTCTGCCTGTGTGCCACTATGCTCCTCACCATAAGGACAATGGACTAAGCCGCTCAAACTATAAGCCAGCCCCAATTAAATGCTTTCCTTTTACAGTCATGGTGTCTCTTCACAGCAATACAACACTGACTAAGACAATAACCTAGGTGATTTGCAAAGCATACAAACTTCTATGATTCTATATAGAAGGGATAATATAAGTTTGCTCAAAGGAAATGATGAATTACTTAAGATCATCCAGGTTCATTGCATTTAGTAAATGCTAAATATTTTTAAAATACTCTTAGGTTTTGATTCTATCTTTAAAATAAATGTACTGTGGACTCTTAGGCTGGCAGTCATTTCTGAAATTCTAAGTATTTAAGGAAATAGCAAGAACTAAATACTATTATTATTTAGCATAATACAACATAATATTGCACAGCATGTTAAGACTTTCTGTACCACATTCATACATTTTAGGTTGATATGCAACAACTCTTAAAATTATCACGGCAGTTTAAGAGAAATACTTATTTCTGCATTAGATATAAATAATAGAGCTAGACCTAAAAGTCACTTCTAGTGGTCTTTATATCAAAACAGACAAGTAGATAGATAAAATAAAGACAGGTTCACTGAAAATTTCAAATTCACCGTGGGAGGTAGTAACTTTAGTATAAGTAAAATTATTCTGAGTGAGAATCATGAAGCCTCAAGGAATACATTCAACAGATCATTCATTAAAAGGCATTAGATAAAGGCATTTGGAAATGGTTTAGGGGCTGGAGAGATGGCTCAGTGGTTAAAAGTACCGGCTGCTCTCCCAGATATTGTTCGATTCCCAGCACCCACGTGGTAGCTCACAACTATCTTTAACTCCAGTTCCAGGAAATCCAAAGCCCTTTTTTGGCTTCTTCAGGCACCATGTGAAGCACAGACACACATGTATGCAAACAGCAATACACATGCTATAACTATTACAGAGATCAAAATTCAAAGAGAACAATAAAGGAAGAGGGGCAGTGATAAGGGACATGGGAGAGCACTGGCTGAGGCACTGCACACTAACCAAATGTTTACAATGTCATTCTGACGGTCTAGCTATGACACAATACCCAGCCACACTGAATCTCATTTACAGAAGCCTGACAGACACTAGTCACAGTAATGTTCATTACAAAATAATAACTTATCAAGACTCCAAAATTATTTATGAAGTAAGGAACAATAAAGACCCTACCTTGTCAATAATGGACTGCATATGAGATTTATGAGACTGGTCTCCATAAAGCAAAGAGGACCACTGGTCTGGTGCAATCCTTAAGCCTGCTTCCATAGCAATTTGCACTATCTGGGAGTCATGTTCTCGTCGCAGAGCTTCGTAAGTCCTAAATTCTTCTTTCAGCTGCATCAAAGAAGAGTCTTCATCACGTTTGGTGACCTAAAATGACACACACACAAAAAATCTAATAACACAAGTCTCATACTTCATATAAACACATGTAGACACAAAAAAATGTAATTTAGAATAATTCATTTTGCATGTCTTAGTTTGATGTGCACAAGCACTGTATGTATGTGGCAGACATACAGAGGACAGACAACTCCCAGGAATCAGTTCTCTTCTTTATGCGGGTCAAGACTACTAATGATCCACTGTCCCAACAAAAAATTTCAAAATAACAACTTTCTTTTAGCAGCAATAGCAAGATTAAAATGGGATACACCATCCTGCCTGCAAAATACCTCCCAGTATAGATGTCAAAAATCTTACCCCCTTTTTTGAGACAGGTTTTCACCATGTAGTTCTGGCTGGCCTGGAACTGAAAGATCTGCCTGCCTTTGCTCCCCAAGTGATAGGATTAAAGACTTGCAACACCACACCCAGCCATAGATGTCAAAATTTCCTTATAGAAACTATAGAATTTATCATGCATGTACATGGGCTTTTTTAAAAATAAGAAAATATTTAATTAGTGTAATTTTAAAAACTATGTGATTCTTCTTCAGAATACAGATCACAACTTTAGGGCTTACCTAGTAGTAAGTTATCTGACACTAATAACAGAGCTTTCAATGAGTGTGATTTTTTTTTTTTTTTTTTTTTTTTTTGGTTTTTCGAGACAGGGTTTCTCTGTGTAGCTTTGCGCCTTTCCTGGAACTCACTTGGTAGCCCAGGCTGGCCTTGAACTCACAGAGATCCACCTGGCTCTGCCTCCCGAGTGCTGGGATTAAAGGCGTGCGCCACCACCGCCCGGCGAGTGTGATTTTAAATATGACTAATTTTAACTATCTTAATTTCTCCATAGAGTTTTCTGAAACAGGCCACAACCAAAAGGTGTAGAGTATGAGATGCTGGACAAAAACAACAATGATAATAATAACTTTTAATCATAATACTTGCAGCTGGATGTGGTTAATACTCACCTGCAATCTTAATACTCAGGGGTGAAGGCAGGACCACAAGGAGTTACAGGCCAGCCTTAATCTATAAAACAAGTTCAAGACCAGGGAGGGCTACAGAACCCTGTTTTAAAAACAAACAAAAACCTACCCTGTTTTAAAAACAAAAACCAACTTTAAAAAAAAAAGAAAGGCAGGGAGGGAGCTGGAGAGATGGCTCAGATGGTAACTGGGGGAGGGGAGGAGCCAGGCCTAACTTTAGTGCCATGTCTATAAAGAGCACTGTAGAGACAGACAGAACCCCTTAGGATCGCACCCAGGTACCTCAATCAGTAAGCCCCAGGTTCAATGAGACCCTCATAAAAATTAAAGTAGGGAGCAACTGGAGAAGACGCCTCTTGTTGGCCTCTAGCCTCTACGTATATCCGCACTCCACATACATATTTACATATATATGGTTTACCGAGACAGGGTTTCTCTGTGTAGCCCTGGCTACCCTGGAACTCACTCTGTAGAACAGACTAGCCCCAAACTCAGAGATCTGCCTGCCTCTGCTTCCCGAGTGCTGAGATTAAAGGTATGTGCCACCACCACTCAGCTCAAAAACATTCTTTTAAAAAAGCTACCTTTATTAGATACTTGGTATGTGCTAGTTGGTATGTTAAATTACCTAATGAAACCATTATACTACTATATTAATTCACTTTAATTCTTGCAGCACATCTGACATATGTGCTATTGTTATCCTAGTAACTTATACTTTAAGGGGGGGGGGGGGCGGCGCGGCAGCGGCGAGATTTAGGCCAAAGGCTTAAAAACTTGAAATAATTCTAGCCTAGAATTACCAATTCCTTTGGAGGAATGGAACTGTAACTTGTGGCAGAGTGGTTTTCCCCATACTGCCAAAAATAAAATTTATTGTATTAACCTTTTATTCCCATAAGGACCCATATTATTATAGTAGAAAATTCTCTTTTTTGAACTTTCTACCAAAAAACACTCCAGACTACAGTCAGAAATTATAGATCACACTTAAAAGGTTTAAAAAATGTATTCCTATTTTTTTTTTCTAAAGCAATACTGGGTTTTATTAAACAAAAAGTACAGAGTCTCAGAGAAAGACTTACGTGTGGGTGTTAAAAGAAACAACAAAACTTCATCCTTATAACAAAGTAAGGTCTAACTAAAGCTTTCATGTCAGGTGAACAAACACAAAATCAAGTACTGTAGTCAGAAAAACTTAATTATACTTTGCCATTTTCCAAAGACAAATTAAAAGCCCAAATAAACATGGACATGTATAAAAATATTTCCTCAACATAGGCTAACCCTCTTTAAAAGGCAGAATAAGCTTTCTACATGATACATTGGTTCTCTGGACATTTTATTTGGATTGTGGGTGCTGAGGACAGAACCCAGAGCCTTGGATATTTTATAAGCACTCTATCACTGAGTTATATCCCCAACACCTTCATCATTCTAAAAATAATCAAGAACTTTCAAGACATCCCACATAACACTGGATCTGCAGTGTACTGAGAGAGGTCAAATAGGACAGCAAGATGGGCTGAGTGGTGGTGGCGCACACCTTTAATCCCAGCACTCGGGAGGCAGAGCCAGGTGGATCTCTGTGAGTTCGAGGCCAGCCTGGGCTAAAGAGAGAGTTCCAGGAAAGGCACCAAAAACTACAGAGAAACCCTGTCTCGAAAAACCAAAAAGGACAGCAAGATGGCTCAGCAGGTAAAGGCACTTGCTGCATAAGCCTGACAACTGAGTTCAATCCCCAGAACCCACATAAAAGTGGAAGGAGAGAACCAAGTTCACAAAATTGTCCTGTGACTGCCATAGGTGTGCCACGGCATAGAAGTCCCTACACACACACACACACACACACACACATACACACACACACACACACACACACACACACACACACACACACGCATGCACGCACGCATATACACAGTAAACTTTTTAAATTTTAACTTTTTTTAAAGGTCAGGGGCTGGAGAGATGGCTCAGAGGGTAAGAGCAGTTGCTAGTCTTTTAGAGACCCATGTTTGGTTCCCAGCATCCTTTCTTGTCAAGTGGCTCACAAACACCTGTAACTCCAGCTTCAAGGAATCTGATGCAATATGGCATGCACTCACACTTATATGTACATATTGAAAGTAATAACTAGGGGCTGGAGAGATGGCTCAGAGGTTAAGAGCACCGATTGCTCTTCCAGAGGTCCTGAGTTCAATTCCCAGCACCCACATGGTGGCTCACAACCATCTGTAATGAGATCTGGCACCCTCTTCTGTATACATAATAAATAAATAAATGTTTTAAAAAAAAGAAAGTAATAACTAAATAAATAACATTATAGACTTTAAAATTTTCTAGGGCCAACAATATGGGTAGTGGGTAAAGATACCTACTGCCAAGCCTGATGACTTGTTGATCTATTGACCTGATGATAGACCTGATGAAATTCCTGGGATCCACATACATGGTGAAGAGAGAGAACATCCACAAGCTGTCCTCTTTTCTCCATATGCACACAGTAACACATGCATACCCACCTACCCCCGACTCTCCACATTATACAAAATAAGTAAAATTTAGTATACATATAATTTTTAAAATTTTATAGCTAGATACAGTGGTATAATTCTGAGACAGAAAGATCATTGAGTTATCTAAAGCCAGCCAAACTACACAGTGAGTCTGTCTCAAGAAACAATAGTAACAACAAAATTCCATTTAAAAACTTGTTAATGCTTTAGTAGTTGACTGTAATACTAGCTCATCCAACGCATCACACATGCTAGGAAAGGACTCCACCTAAGAAACTTTTTATAATTTGTATCTGTCTTTTTCTGTTGATAGAGAACATATAACATGGAAAGCATACAGACATTCTGAAATATAGTCTAAATTATATTCACTGAAGAACTGCATTATTCTTTCTAACCATTACAATAAATATGAAATACTTATTTAGAAACAATCTGGACTGGAGACAGTAGTTTTGGTTACAAGTCCATACGAAAAACTGAGACCCCCTATTCAGTAGAGTGTAAATTGAAGAATTATGGTGATTCCAGGATTAGAATGGATTTCCTCATAGTTAGCTATATCAGAAGAAAGGAAACTTTACTTTAAGAAGACAGGAAAATAAAACAGATGAACAATAAGTGACACATGGTGGGCATTGATGTTTGAGAGTGAAGATTCAACCTGGAATACAAGATAGTACATCCAGCATTATCATTTATACTAAAGCCAAATGGCAACTGGATGTCTGGAACTGTACAAGCACAATTACATGAGGAACACCCCCCCACCCCCCCACCCCCAGCCGCCCTTGTTTTTGAGACAGGGTTTTTCACTCTGTAGCCCTGGCTGTCCCTGACCTCACTCTGTAGACTAGGCTGGCCTCAAACTCAGAAAGATCCGCCTGTCTCTGCCTCCTGAGTGCTGGGATTCCTGGGATTAAAGGTACATGTCACCATCACGTAGCTAGGAACAAACTCTTACATTCTTGGTGGATGTACTGGCTAGTTTTATGTCAACTAGACACAAGATAGTCATTTGGGAAGATAGAACTTCATTTGAAAAAAAAAATGCTCCCACTAGACTGGTGTGTAGGAAAGCCTATGGTGCATTCTTTTGAATGACTGATGTGAGCAGGCCCAACTCACTGTGAGCCGTGTCACCCCTGGTCTGGTGGTTTTGGGTGCTATAAGGTAGCAGGCTGAGTAAACACGGACTCTGCTTCAATTTCTGCCTTGAATTCCTTCAATGATGGACTGTGGTGTGGAAGTATATGAAAAATAAGCCCCTTCCTCCTAAGTTGCTTTTGGTCATGGTGTTTTATCATTGCAGTAGAAATCCTAACTAACACAGTGGGAAATAACAGATGAGTAGTCTCTTCATTTAAATTTAAGGGTTGAGGCTGTACTTTAGTAACAGAGTATTTGTCTAACATATGCAAGGTTCTGGGTTCAATCCCTATCAGTGCAAACTGACAAACCAAAACCAAAACCAAAACCAAGCAAAAGAAATCCAATAATACGATAGGATTTAACTACAGTATTATACAATCTGCCTTCTTTAAAAAAGCACAGCAAATTTTATTGAAGTCCAAGTTCAATGTTTAAGTTTGGAGGAAGGGCAATGTTCCAAGATGAACTCGAGCTTAGGTTCATACCTTGAAGCAGGAGGCTCTGTAAAGGAGCTGAACAACATGCCCAATGCTAGTTTTAGAGGCTTGAGGAAAACGTGGCTCCAGTCTTTGCACCACAAACAGAACCAACACTTTCCGTGACAACGCAGAACCATCCTCCAAGGCCAGCAAGACAAGCTTCAGAGCTTCCTCCTGCATTGCTAGGAAAATGGTACAATCAAAGTATATCATGAGCAAAGATGACATAAATCCATTATCTGAAGAGCAACATAATACTATGCAATTAACAAGCAATACAAGGAGCTGGGCATGGTGGTGCACATCTTCAATCCCAGCACTCTCTGGGCTCAATGCCAGCCAAATCTACAGACTGAGTTCCAGGACAGCCAGGGCTACACAGCAAAATCCTGTCTCAAACAAAAACAAAAACCCAAGCAATGCAATGTATTTAAAATTACATGTTAAAGCTATGCTTGTGGGGAATTTCATCTTATTATGTATTTTATTAAGTAGATAAATGATTAATATAAAGGAAAACATTTCAAAAAGAATAAACTTTTGTTATCGAAAAAAATCTGAATTCTCTGAAAAATTAACATCAAGCCAGGATTATCAATGGAATGGTAATTTATAACAGAAGGTAACAAAAGGGTTTGTACATTACACAAGGGTTTTTATTCTATACTTTTAGAATACCTTGTAAGAGTGGGGGTGGGCAGCCAACAGCAACAACCAAACTTTAATTACATACCTGGTCCAAGGAACTGGCAGCCCCTAGCTCTGACTGCTGCCCAGAGATTAGAGGAGAGCTGCTGAGGATTTTGGTGCTGGAGAATGAGCTCTGTAACTGTGCGTTCCCCTAAAGATCGAGCAGCCCTCATAGCACGGATCCTGCCTTCTTCTTCCACTAGCTGGCAGTGAACTAGAGTCACAAGCTTCCTCTGCATTGGGCGACTCAGAACACTCTGAGTAGTGCTATTCAGACCCACTCCTGCAGAGGAAAACAAAGAAGCTATTTCTAGGTTTACCAGGCAATTTTATGATCCAGGACCACTTTCTCTAGAGTGACTAATTTGCTGACATGTGACTAGTTCCTGGGCCTATTAAGAGTATTTAAAGTAAACAATAAGCCAACAGTTTGGTGTCCCACACCTTTAATCCCAGTACTTGGGAGGCAGAGACAGGCAGATCTTTATGCGTTTGAGGCCAGCCTGGTCTACAGTGAAAGTTCTAGGGCAGCCAGGGCTACATAGAGAAACCCTGTCTCAAAAAAACAAAATAAACAACTAAGTAAATGAATAATTAACCTATACAAGACTATCATTTAAAAGAAAAACAAATGTGTGTGTGTGTGTATCATTCATTATGACTTTCAATATAGTATCACTCATTTAATCAAAGAAGAAAAACTGACAGAAAACATTAGACCCAAATACTGATTCCTAACAGTCAGGTATATTATTTCATAGTGGTTAATCTTACTGAATAGTTAAATAGTAAGCAGGCCCTTTCTGGAAGGTAATGACAACTCATTTTCTCACATTTTCTATAAATACAACCTAAAACTAGACAAAGATGGGCTATTCAGAGTTATCAATAAGAGCTGGAGATGTAGCTTCCTAGTGTGCTTAACACCTGGGCTTAATTCCCAGTCCTCCATAAACTAGTAATTTCAGCACCTGGGAGGCAGAAACAGGAGGGTCGGAAGTTCAAAGTCATCCTTGGCTACAAAGCAACTTTAAAACCAATCTGGGCTAAATGAGATCCTGTCTCCAAAGGAAAAACAAAAACAAAACTGTCAATTGATACAAAACCCTTCTAAATCACTGTTATATACAGTTATACAGTCATTTCCAGTCATTACTATTTCTAACATCATATAAACCCTAGATTTAATACTACTTTATTTGATGTGTTTTATAATACTATTTAGCATGAAGTAGGCTTGGTTTACAATGAATAAATTAATTCCATTAGCATTCAGTAGGGAGGGCAATATAGACAGCTCAGTGGTAGAATTCATGCCTAGTGCTGAACACTAAGTAGAGGAAAGAGTGCAAGAGGAGGAGAGGGAGTGAGGAAGGGAGAGAGAGAGAAAAGGCTTTCATACATTTTAGTATTCATTTACAGCAATAGAAGTATCCTTAACAGATACTTGGCCAGGTGTGGTGGGGTACAACTTTAATCCCAGCATTTGAGAAGCAGAGGCAGGTGGATCTCTGCGAATGTGGCCAGCCTGGTCTATATAAAGTGTTCCAGGCCAACCAGGACTACATAGTAAGACCCTGTTTCAAAAAACAAACCATTGTTTGTTTAGCATGACATTTGACAAAATGACATTTACCTCTAGCGCTGCTGAGTGGTTTCAGGTACAGTGCTAATTCTTCTACGCATTTCTTGGCTTCCTCATAATGCTTTGTATCTTCAACCCCACTACACAAAGTAATGGGCTGCTGCTCAGGGATCTGGAGGCCAAAAGAAAAGTTGTGAGTATTTCATTAATTTATTAAATGCTTTATTGAATACAATTTGCCGATAGTCCTGGTGCTTCCAACATTAAAACTTCTAAATTTGCTAAATGCTTCAAAAAAAATTTTCTTGTACATACACATCCATTATTTTTCCATAGTAGCCTTATTAAAAGAGAATTCAAATACTATATAATTCACAGTGTCTGCCATGGCAGGCTCATGCCCACACATAAATAAACAAATGTCCAAAAAAACAAGACAAAACAAAAACCCTAAAGTATAAGCACCACTCTGTGGCATATAAACAAAACCATCTGACACAATTTGAGCTTGTTCTAGCAAAAATGTCTAACCTCTTTCAGTGTTCTCTTTCCTACAAAACAAGCTATCATATAGGCTCAAACAATATTGAAGAAAAAAAAATTGTAGTTGTTATGGAATTGAGGCAACAGCCAGAGGTGTATGGGGAAGAAATCAAATTTAGGCTAGTCATGAGTGGAATTAGAGAAGATGGCCATGCTTCATGGAAAGGGTGTTCTCTGATCATCTTTGGAACTTTGCTGTGCTTCTTCTTGCACTCTGTATTGACTGGAGGACAAGTCCAGTTGAGGGTAGATGCCACTAGCATTAGTGCCACTAGGTGCTTGCATTGTCACACCTAACTCTTACTAAACTATGATTCTAGAGAATCAAAGACTCAGCATTTTCAACTTCATGTCACATAAACAATTGGAGTGAATATCTTCTAGTGCTTAAACAGTCCCCCATTAGACTTACAATCATCTAGTCCAGAACTGTTAATACTAATTTTTCAGTATCTTGTGCATTTGCCATTATTTAATTTGCTATTTCCCATCTGGTTCTGAGTCAAAGCACCCACTCAGTATACACCCCTCTGAGCCCATCTTGTGAGAGACTATTTGACTACTGAAGAATAAAAATGTAACAGCTAATATTGAGCATGTAAAATGTTGGGGGGGGGGGGTTGCACACCCTCTTCTAGAATCTGTAGGCACTTGCAAACACACTTAATTTTTTTTAAGACTTCTGTGTATGAGTGTTTTAGTTGCAGATATGTTTGTATACCACGTGCATGCCTGGTACACATGGAGGTCAGAAGAGGGTATCGGATCCCCTGGAACTGGAGTTAAAAGATGGCTACAACCCACCTAGATGGCTGTGACCCACCATGTGGGTGATAGAAACCAAACCTGGGTTATCTGTAAGAATAAAGGCTCCTAGCCAGGTGGTGACACACACCTTTAATCCCAGCACTTAGGAGGCAGAGGCAGGTGGATCTCTGTGAGTTCGAGGCCAGCCAGGTCTACAAAGCAAGTTCCAGGACAGCCAAGGCACACTATCTTGAAAAAGACAAAAAAAAATAAGAGCTCTTAACTGATAAGCCATCTCTCCAGCACAGAGATTTATTTATTTATTTTATCTGTATGAGTGTTTTGCTTGTATGCATGTAAGTGCACCATGAGCATGCCTGGTGTCCAAAGAGGCCAGATGCAGGTGTTGGATCACAAGGAACTGCAGATCATTGTGAGTGACTTATGTAGGTACTCAGAACTGAACCTGGGTCCTCTGCCAGAGCAGCAAGTTCTCTTAACCACCAAGCCATCTCTCCAGCCTTGCTATAATAATAATAATAATAATAATAATAATAAAGTATGTATATATATATATATATGTAAGAAATGTTTTGAGACTTGCTAAATGTATATGTTTATATATATTTGACAACCCGACATGATTTTACAGATGGTATACAGGATGAAGAGGTTAGAATCAGCGATGAAATAGAACACAAAATACTTAAACTAAAACATGCAGGTGGCAAAACCAAAGCTGAAAACACTTGATATTATAGACAATACCAAAGCTAATATCTTGGATTAAACTGTACATATTTTAACGTTCATTAGAACTTTATTATAAAGAACTTCCAAAGAAGCATCACACATCAAAATGAACAAGCTAATTTTTTGTTTGTTTGTTTTTCAAGACAGGGTTTCTCTGTGTAGCTTTTGGAGCCTATCCTGGAACTCGCTCTGTAGACCAGGCTGGCCTGGAACTCACAGAGACCGCTTGTTTCTGCCTCCCGAGTGCTGGGATTAAAGATGTGTGCCACCACCGCCTAGCCAAACAAGTTGAATTTTTTTTTTTTTTTTTTTTTTTGGTTTTTTGAGACAGGGTTTCTCTGTGTAGCTTTGCGCCTTTCCTGGAACTCACTTGGTAGTCCAGGCTGGCCTCGAACTCACAGAGATCCGCCTGCCTCTGCCTCCCGAGTGCTGGGATTAAAGGCGTGTGCCACCACTGCCCGGCAACAAGTTGATTTTCTAAAGATTTAAACTTTGTTTTTCCTTATGTGTTGTGTCTACATGTGAGTATGCAGGCCAGATGAGCTGCCTGCTGTGGAAGCTAGGCACTCAGTTCGGCAGCAAGCACTCTTAACTATGAACTCTCTCTCCAGTCCCTAATCTGTAAAATGTGATGGATTGCCCGCAAACCTTTGTTTCTCATGAAGCTCATGTGTGTTGTGTGAATTGAATCATTTAAGGAGTAGAGACGTTTTTGTGCCACTAGAGGGGGCTTACACAACAAAGCAGTAGAACAGCCAACCGAAAGCAGTGCAGAGTGGCATATACTTCAATCTGTCATCCAAATCAGTATCTTCTGAGGAAAACTTGTGTTTTCAGGGCCAAATGTATTACTCAATATAAAGTTAACTCAAGGTTTAGTCTTCTGAGTCACAATATTTACACCTGGAAAGATTTTTCCGGTAAGTCTGAGGCCTAGGAAATGTTCTCCCACTCAAATGCAATGCCCTTTGGGAAGATGTTCTGATGAAAACACAAGGATCAGCATAAACTTATTTAAAATATTTCAGTAGAAAAGATTCAGATTCTAAAATTCAATAGGAATTTGTCATTTTTTTGTCTATGCATTTCTTGCTAAATGCCTTCTTGATGTGATATTGTGAGTTCCCTTTTACTCTTCTAATTCCCTGTATTTAATATGCATAGTAGTATATCCTAATATCTAATCATGTGTATGTTAATTTACAGAAATTACTGGTATTATCATACTTTATCATTGGATTTTTTTTTTTTTGGTCTGTTTGTTTTGTTTTTGAGACAGAGTCTCTCTATATAGCTCTGGCTGTCTCGGAACTCACTATGAGATCAGTTTGGCCTAATGGAACTCACAGAGATCTGCCTGCCTCTGCTTCCAAAATTGTCAATGGCTTTTAAAATTGACCTGAGGGCTGGGATGTGGCTCAATTGGTAGTGTTTTCCTCACATGCACAAAGCCCTGGATTCAATCCTTAGCACCATATAAACCAGGTATGATGGCACATGCTTATAATCCCAGCACTTAGGAGGGAAAAAGGCAAGAGGATCAGGAACTTAAGGTCATCCTCCGTTACATTGTGAATTTGAGACAGCCTGCGATATATAAGATCCTGGGGTATTTTGTTTTTTAAATCTTAATTTTGGCTTTCACCATATATTTGTGAGGATTTAGGAAACTTCTGTAAATGTATAGTATTTCTGCAATATAGACTATGGTGATATTTTATTTGTGCTCTAATAAATAAAGTTTGCATGGAGATCAGAGGAAAAAGCCAGCCACTATATTAAACACAGAAGTCTGGCAATGGTAGCACACGCCTTTAATTCTAGCATTCGGGAGGCAGAGATTCATCTGGATCTCTGTGTTTAAGGCCACACTAAGAACAGAGCCAGGCTTGGTGGTACACATCTTTATTCTCAGTGCTAGTGCACCATAGAGATAGGAAGGTCTGTCCATACAGACAGGAAGTGATTGAGCTGAACAGAAAGAGGAAGTGATGTAGTTGGGCAGAGAGAGGTAGTGAGATGGCAGGGACAGAAAGGATATAGGTGTGAGTATACAGGAAGTAGCTTTCTCTTTGGCTGAGGATATCTAGCAGGAAGAATGTGGCTGGCGGCTGGGCGGTGGTGGAGCATGCCTTTATTCCCAGCTCAGGGAGGCAGAGCCAGGAGGATCTCTGTGAGTTCGAGGCCAGCCTGGTCTACAGAGCAAGATCCAGGACAGGCAGGACAGGCACCAAAACTACACAGAGAAACCCTATCTCAAAAAAAGAAAAAGAAAAAGAAAAAAAAAAAAAGAATGTGGCTGGCTTCTTTCTGCTTCCCTGATCTCTTAGTTTTGACCCTAATATCTGGCTCCGGGTTTTTTTGTTTGTTTTGTTTTGTTTTGTTTTTTTTATTAATAAGACTGTTTAGCAATTCGTCTTACAGTAGACTACACAGTCAATCAGTTGTGATGTTTAGGCTATTTTTGATTTGTTGCTTTTAGAGACATGGTGACATTCCTCTACAGGTCTCCCTCTCCATGTGTTAAAACCCTCTGTCAAACCCTTTGATACCTCTAAGTGCAGCCACTATAGTTACAGGGCTGTGTGCATTTCCAGTTTATTTTCCAGAGCCTCCCAGTTTGCACTCTCCCTAGCAACATGCAAGGGCCTGCATTTCCATGTCTGTGACCACCATTAGTCAGACACTGGTTTGTGGCAAGCTGAGGAGCTAAAAAAAAATAAAAATGCTACTATCTAAACCTGCACTTTCCTGACTATTAGCTAAGATTAAACATTTTTTTTCCTGGTTTTAAAAAAAAGATTTTATAGAAGCATTTTAAATTTATAGAAAAAAATGGCAAAGACAGTTCAGAGAATTCTTATCACACCACACCTCACCCAAATTATAACGTTCTGTTGGTAGGATCCATTTAGTGACATTAATATGCCAATGTTAATACTCATCATTATAGCTAAAAATCTTGTTTTTTCTCAAAATGCCTTACTTCTGCCTAGTAGCCTTCCAGTGTTCTAAAATGTCACCCACAATACCTAATATATTTTTTTGTAAGAGTCCAGAAGTTTTGGCACTCTTCCAGTACTTCCTATGCTTTCATGATTGTCAGTTTTATGCAGTACTGGTATGTATGTTGTATACTGACATCTGACAGGATCTTGTTTTTCTCATAAAGAGACTGGGGTTAGATATTTTTGGCATTAAATTCGCAAAGGAAAAAAATGCCATTTTCATCACAGCATTTCAAAGATCTACTATCAATATGACTTATTTCTGTTCACATTAATCCAGTTCACCTGGCTAAGACAGCATTTGCCAGATTTCTCCAATATTAATAATTGTGTATGACTAAAGTTATCCATCAAACCACTCTTTATTTAATTCAGTAGTTATGTACATCTCGATTGGCTTTGAAAATTATAAATTTATAAACTCAAGTTCCAGCTGCTTTTGGGATACTATCTTACAAGGACACCAACATACAGTATGGCTCGTTAAGGAAGGGAATGGCTCAGTTGCCTTTAGCCTACTGGCTATGGGTGAGATAGGACCTCTGTTGGTCTTTTCTGTATCGAATGCACAGATTGCAAGCCCAGTGCCACTTTGAGATCTTTGGCAGCAATTAACTATGCAGCTCACACACGATTGAGCCTGTATGAAAATGAGTATTCAGAGACGGGTAATGCCTGGGGGGCACTCACCAACCTAAGACAGAGCACCTGTGTGGCTTGGGCAGGCATCTCCATGACGGGTAAGGTGACCTGCTGACGTCCCATGCAACCCAAGTCGGAAGCTCATTTTTTAATAAAAGGGGGACCTGTAGGGTCCTGGCCCCCGTTTTGGGTAACTGCTGCCTTGCTTGCGCACCTTGACCTTGATATCCTCCCTATGCTAATTCTCTGCCAGGTTCCACCCTCCTGAATGCTTAAGAGAAGTTCCTTGTCTGTGTATCCTGAATAATGGACCTTAACAGATCAGAAGCAAGATTGTAAAACATCAGTAGTGAACTTCTGCCCTCCGGGGTCCTCCCATTGTGCTGTAAGCCTGTATTTAAGACCTCCTCCCCCCTTCAATAAATGACATTCGGCATTTAAAATTTAAAAAAAATATAACTGAATGAATACTGCGAATGTAATCTATGAATACCACAAATGTGATTAATATCATGAGTGTAATTAATGAATATCACAAGTGTAATTTAAAAAATAAATTAAAAAAATCACTCTTTAATCATAGCAATGAACACATGTGCTACTTAAACAAACAACTGAAAAAGCCAGAGATTACACATCTATTTTCAGAACTACAATAAAGTTCAAAGACATCATCTGAGAAGGTCATCCAGACGGCTCAAAGGACGAAGGTGCTTGCCACTAGACCTGAAGACCCAGCTCAATTTCCAGGGTCCACACGGTGGAAGGAAGAAGGTGTCATCAAAAAGAAAACAAACTTCAAAAACATAAGATCATTCACCACAATATCACATAGGTAAAAACCAGACTTCCAGAGCACTGATAAAACAGTAGTCAACTGAAAACTACATTAATTCCAGTCTCACTAAGATTTTAAACTTATTTGGGGATAATTTTACACTTACAGAAAACTTGAAAAGGGTCTCTGAATTTAGTCTTCCTTCTCGTGTGACTAGTTTTCTTCCTTCCTTTTTAAAAATATCTAATTAAAAATTTTATTTTAAAATGCTGTTAGTATGGTTGTTCCTAGAAGGTCTGTTTATGAGTCTTTATACCTGAGTCTTGTGTACATGCAGTTGGGAGAAAGCTCTTTTTGGTCATCTCTTACCATGTTTTCTTTGCTGTTTCCTCCCTTTTTTCAAACATTACCGCACTTACGTGAATATGCTATGTACATAAGACAGCTAAGGAAGGTAGGTCTATGTAGTTCTTATTGCTTATCCTTAGGTAAAAGTTACTGTGTTTATAGCAAAATGGTAGCTACGCAGACAATCCACTTCACAATAGGGTATATTTAGTAACTTTTTAAAGGGTTGGAGAGATGGCTCAGCAGCCAAGAGCACTTGTTGCTCTTCAGGACACAAATTCAATTCCTAGCACCCACATTAGGTGGCTCACAATCGCCTATAACTCCAACATCAGTGGATCCAATAACCTCTTCTGGCTTCCAAGGGTACCTGAACACATAGTGCACACACACAATTACATAAATTACAATAAAATATTTTTGTTTGTTTTGGTTTTTAGACAAGGTCTCACTATTGTAACCCTGCTGCCCTGGAACTAATCAAGAGATTCACCTGCCTGTCTCCCCAGTGTTATGAATAAAGGCATACAGCACAACGCCCAGTGAAAATAAGCTTTTTAAAAAATAATCCTTTAAAAATGAGGCTTAAAAAAAAATAAATGACTATTTATTTTACTCAAACCCTTCCAGCTTTGGCCACTGGGAGCTCTTTCAACCAGATCTAGTATGCCTTTGACATGGTCCCATCACTTTGAATTCTTGCACAAGGTACTCTAGGCTTGTTTGAGTATTTGTTGTCCTAGCCCTAGAACTGACCATTTCTCCCAAGAGTTCTGGTTCCTTTTTATTGGAGAACTGTTTAGAAACCAACATCTAAACATGAGGTATGTACATTGCTATTGGAACTGTGGTGCCTTTAAGATTATCTTGGCTGCTGGGCAGTGGTAGCGCATGCTTTTAATCCCAGCACTCAAGGAGGCAGAGGCAAGTGGATCTCTATGAATTCAAAGCCAACCTGGTCTACAGAGTTCCAGGACAGCTAGGGCTGTTACACAGAGAAACCAAACCAAACAAGACAAACAGACAAGATTATCTTGCCTAATAGGGCAAGGAAATATGCAAATAATCAAGGTATATACATATCTACAAATATTTCTGTATGCAACCATCTGTATCTACATTAAAATAAACACACCCAAACATAGACACACAGAACTAAAAACAGTCAATTAAAGACAATAACCAGCAAGGTGGTGGTGGTGGTGGTGGTGGTGGTGGTGGTGGTAGTGCACGCCTTTAATCCCAGCACTCGGGAGGCAGAGACAGGCGGATCTCTGTAAGTTTGAGGTCAGCCTGGGCTACCAAGTGAGTTCCAGGAAAGGCACAAAGCTACACAGAGAAACCCTGTCTCAGAAAAACAAAACAAAACCAAAACCAAACAAACAAACAAACAAATAAATAAAGACAGACAGACAGACAATAACCAGTATTAAGTTACTATCTTACCTGAGCACCCACTAGCTGCAGTAATGCTGAGTTCACAGGAAGGAGCTCAATGTCTGTATTGATAGTGGTCTGGTCAAATGGGCAAGCCTTACGGTGGAGTTTATTCAGGCACATTTTGCAGACAGTATGGCCACAGCCCAAACTGATGGGCTTTCGAATTGTTTCGTCGAAAGTCTGAGTGCAAATTGGGCAGGAAAGGAAATCCGTCCATTGTGGAGCTTGTACAGGCATTGCTTCTGGAGTTACAATTCACTAACACACACACACACACACACACACACACACACACACACACACACACACACAAAATCTAAAGCAAAGATTCCACTGGAATCAAAATCTTGGAAAAAAGTTTATCTTTTTTTAAATATCTTCTGTAGATACAGTCAGCACATAGTGTGAAATATAACCTGGAAAACAGAGAAAGGAAAAAAATTAGAATGATCTGTTGTTTTTTTATATTTCAATTAACCTGTTGAAAAGAAATTGTAAGTACAATTTTGACTCTACAGCCTTTCATATCACTTTAATATCACAATAATCTTTTTACATTTTTATAAAATAAAAACTATGATAATTGATCGGTTCTATCTTCCATTTTAGAGGGGAACATATTTCCAAGAAGGATGAATTAGCTTGCCCAAAGGCATGACCTTTGAAGTCTATAGGAGGTTGGAATTAAGAACTCATTCTTTTAGAGACACAAATGACAAAAACAGTCTTAGCACAAAACAAATCTCTCTATAGTCTTGGTTGGCCTTTAACTTGCTGCGAAGAAGAGAATGACTTGCCTCTGTCTCCCAAGTGCCAAGATTAAAGACTGTCACAACACCTGGCCCTCTTTCCTTTTTAAGGAAACTAATAATATTCCATTTCTTGATCTACAAGGGTCTGTTGTGAGAACTTACTGAACTCTCAGGTACGTGCTTTTATGTAAGTTATGCATCAACAAAGAAGGTTTTTTTGCTTTTTTTTCTAATTTACCCAGGATGCACAAAGCTCTTCAATCCCTAGCACTGGACAATTTAAAGAGCATCCTTAGCTCCTAACAAATTTGAGGTAAGTCTCACACTTACCTCAAACAAACAAACTTTAACCAAAAACCTCTACTACTTTTAAATACTTTATCAAAGCTGGCGGGAGTAATAAGATAAAGGAGGCTGTATGCCGTTTTTTGAATTTTTTTTTAAGTTTTAGACATTGCTAAGAGTTTTATATCCTGATAGAAAAAAAATTTTCACCGGGCAATGGTGGCGCACGCCTTTAATCCCAGCACTCGGGAGGCAGAGCCAGGCGGATCTCTGTGAGTTCGAGGCCAGCCTTGTCTACAGAGCGAGATCCAGGAAAGGCACAAAGCTACACAGAGAAACGCTGTCTCGAAAAACAAAAACAAAAACAAAACAATTTTTTTCATTGTATGACCTACACTTCTTTGCTACACAGTGTATTGTTAGAACAGGATGGTTAAAACGTCTACTTCAAAAGATTTTTTTAAATCCTCAAATTTACAGACCAGAAAATTACAATTAGCTAGACCGCACACATAGCTAAATTTCCTCACATATTCTTTGTTTTTTGGTTAGAGATAAAAGCTAAATATCAGAAATATTTACATTTTTAAAATTACATCTTGTTTATCCATGGGAGAAGGGCACACACACTATGGCAAAGGTGTGGAAGTCAGAACACAACTTGTAGGAATCAGTTCTTTCCTAATGCATGGGTCCCAAGGATTAAACAATGGTTGTCAGTCTTGGCAGTAAGCCTCTGCCCTCTGAGCTACCTTACCCGCCCTATTAGAAAATTTAAAACTATAAAACCACCCTAAAACCTTTAATACATGTCTTTTCTTTTGTTTTAAAGAGATTAAGTCAGGATCTTGCATATGCTAGGCAAGTGCCCAAACCAACAGGCTACACCTCCAGTCTTCCAAACACCTTAAATATTACTTATTTTTTTACCAATAATTTTAGGTTTTTATTTTGGGGGAGGGTAAAGCAATGGTGATGGTCAAGGTCTCGCTATGTGCCCAGATTGGCCTGGAATTTAGTTCACACTGGCCTCAGACTTGCAGGACAGCCCTTGCCTCTGTCTCCTCGGTGCTGGGGTTAAACGTGTGTATCGCCACATCTGGTATGCCAGGTGTTTTTATGAATGAGAAAAGTGACTAATAATATAATATTACACATTATTAATGATTTGATTATGCTCAGTAGTATGCTTACAAATATGAAAACAAATATTATTTCAACTTGTAATTAAATAGAAAATTATCCACTACATCTTATTTTTAAAGTAATTACAAGTAATTCACATTTTATTGAAAGTTCTCAATACTGCTAAGTATGGTGGCTCAGAATTGTAAGCCCAGCACTTTCGAGACTGAGGCAGGAGGACTGCTGCAACTTTGAGGCCACTGCAAAGTACATGGTGAGTTCTAGGCCAGACTGGGCTATAGTGGGAGACCCTGTCACAGTAAAACAAAAACAAAAAGAAAGAAAAAAGAAATTATTCAACCTCAAACACAAGTCACTGTTGATGAGAGAAAAGTTTCTATTACTCGGTATGCTAAAAACCTTATCCACTCATTCAACAAATATTGACAAATCCTATTGTGTACCAGATTCTTAATTAATTATAGAGAACATAACAAAACATCACAATCACAGCATGTGCTTCATGTAGTCATCAGCCTATCAAAATGCAAACCTGGTTTTAAAAAATATGCTGCTAGATAATTCAAATGAAAAATTAAAAATTATTAATATCTTACTAGGCCATTAACAAATTAACTTCTTTTTTTAAGACAAGGTGTGTAGCCTGGAACAACTCACGGTGTGATGGGCCTCGAGCTAGCAGTGATTCTTTTATACCTCTGCAGGTGTTTACTTCCACACCTGACTCACATTTTTTTTTAAATTTTACAAACACTATTTAAAACAAAACTTGCAAGCAAAAGAACATCACACACTGAAATCAGTTATTTGCATGTGTTCAGAGGGCTTTCATAAACACAAAATGGTAAATCGTGAAACTGCCTACATTTTAACCTCTATAACATAATTACTTTAAATAAAACTCCACTATAAATAATGAGTACCTAACAGGTTTGTGTTAAATTATTACCACTTACTATTTGAGACGTCATCTGGATGTTAAAATAGACAGAACTATTAAGAGTCAAATGCCCCCGGGCAGCGGTGGCACACGCCTTTAATCCCAGCACTCATGAGGCAGAGCCAGGAGGATCTCTGTGAGTTTGAGGCCAGCCCAGTCTACAGAGGGAGATCCAGGACAGGCACCAAAACTACACAGAGAAACCCTGTTTTGAAAAACCAAAAAAGAGTCAAATGCCACAATGAAACATGTTTATATAGCACGTTCCAAAATAAAGAACAAGAAGGTGAGTGTTTAGAAGACAAGCTATTCAAGGTAAGCCCTGGGCATTAGAAAATGGTGGGCCAGAGGTGGCTCAGCAAGTAAAGGTGCTTCCCACCAGGTCTGACAGCCTGACTTTAATCAGCAGAACATACAGAGTGGAAGGAGTTAATCAACTCCTTAGAGTTGTCTTGACTTCCATACATAAACCATGGTACTTGCACACTCATATATTTACACACAAACAAAAGTTACAATGTTTTTAAATAAAATGATTGCTAAAGTTCATTAAATTAATAAAGTATCTTCTATATTACCTTTTCTAAGAATTTAATCCCATGCAGATATTCTACACAAAAGTTCATGCCTTTTTGCTGGTATGGGTTTTGTAGCTAACAGTACTTTACTCCCTAAACACCCTCCAAATCCAAATCCAACGTACCTCATGGCACATCACTTAATTATTATTATTTATTCAGCCATGTGCTAAATTGTACTAAATGCTTCACACTGAGCAAATGTATAAAAGCACTTGATAAAAGAAATGGAAATTTAGGGAGGCTGCAGAAGCTTAAAAAAAAAAGGTTAATTAAGAGATAGAGATTAAACAAAACCATCTAGCTCAAACCCCAAATTCTTTTCCTCTTATTCCTCCTATCATCACAGACACAAGGAAGACTAAAGGAGAAGGGAGCTCTACTTGCAATCTCATTCAAAAGCTGCATTAACAGATAAAGCTGTATTCTGACAGCTAAACCTCACTGCCATTGTGTATTAACAAATCTATCAGGCCCATGCTCTAACCTAGAGAGGAAACAAACAACTCTTCTAATCTTCCCTCCCTACCCATGATGTAATTCAGGCTTATCTTGAAGTAACAATTCTGACGACATCTCAACCAATCTTTGTGTATGTACTAGGGACAGTAGAACCTAGGGCTTGGGCATGCTAGGCAAGTGGGCCACCAATGTGCTATACTGCCATTCCCTCAACACTCTTAGAAAAAATTTCCAAGTAACATTTGAGTCAAAATGTTTTAAAATGTTTACAGTAAAATGATCTCCCTCTTACCCTATCACTCATCTCTTCAATTCTATTTTTGCTCTAAATCTATAAATAAAACACCTCATGACTTCTGTTTCTTTATGCGTGTAAATATACAATATATTAATTGGAAAGAAATTATCTTACATGTTATTTACAACTCTTCTCTTTTTTTGTAATTTATTTTTATTTTATGTGCATTTGGTGTTTTGCCTGTGTGAGGGTATCGGGTCCCCTGGAACTGGAGTTACAGACAGGTGTGAGCTGCCATGTGGGTGCTGGGAAATTGAACCCAGGTCTTCTGGAAGAGCACTGAGCCATCTCTCTTGTCCCTCTTCTGGCTCTTAAGTCAGTTTTTTTTTTTTCTTAAAAAGTATAACTAGAGAGAATAAATGACTATCGAGTGCAATCCTAACTAAGACATTTATTTATATTAACTCCTCCAGGCTCGGAGGAAACGTCAAGATGTTAGGATGGGTTGGGTCGTTGTTGTTGTTGTTTAAGGATAGCCTAAAAAGCTCAGTAAATAAACAAAAACAAAAAAATGAAACTTGGATTACATCAATTAAAAAGCTTTGAGGATGTGCCTGGAGAGATGGCTCAGGAGTTAAGAGAACTTGCTCTTCCAGAGGACCTGAGTTTGATTCTCAGTGCCCAAGCAGGCCAGCTCACAACAACCTCTAACTCCTGAGGTTAGATTTCAGAGACCTGACACCCTCTTCTGTCCTCTGTGGGCAGCTCCATAGCCATGCTCATAAACATACACACACACAAAGTGGAGACAGAGGGTAGATGGTGCTTGCTGGTCACCAGCCTAGCTCCAGGTTCAACAAGAAACCCTATCTCAAAGGAATTAGACAGCGAGTGATAGAGCAGGCTAACCTAACTCCTCCTGTGGCCTCAAAGCTCAAATGCACAGGCACCTGCACTCATAAACCATAGTCACTCATATTTTTCTCTCTCCCTAATTAAATTAAAAATTAAGGGGGCTGGAGAGATGGCTCAGAAGGTTAAGAACGCCGACTGTTCTTCCAGAGGTCCTGAGTTCAATTCCCAGCACCCACATAGTGGTTCACAACCATCTGCAATGATATCTGGCGCCCTCTTCTGTGTACATAATAAATAAATAAATCTTTAAAAAAAATTAATTAAAAAAAAACCTGTAAGTCACTCTTAGATATTCTATTGCAAGAACGATAAACTATAAAACAAAGATTTTTTTGAGACTCAGTTTGAATTAATTGTAGAGAATGATCCAAGAATTACTACTTTCTCATTTTTTAAGTTTTTCTCCAACTTAATTTTTTCAAATGTTCAAAGCTTATCAAATATAGTTGTTCACATCATCTTTAACATATATACGACAATACACACACACACACACACACACACACACACACACATATATATATATATACACACACACACACACACATACACACACATATATACACACATACACACCACACAGGATATATGATTTAATGAATGTAATAAACATTCTTCTACTTGGGCTAAGAGTAAACACATAAAATAAAATTATTAAAATACCAACATCCTGATTCTTGGACAAAGTGATGACTCATCTCCCAGATGGCACAAGATTCCATCATGTTACTCAGAATAGAGTATAATTTAAAATTTATAACTTATTTCTGGAATTCTCATTTAATATATTTTGAACTGCTGCTGATTTATACTGTATATGCTACCTGTTCATTACTTAATAGCCATCTTGGTTGTCAGATCCCTGATTCAGAGAAAGATCAAATTTAAAATTATCAAATACCTGATCTAAATTAGTTGTTCTCCTGAGGCACCATTATAGCCATTTATAGATAATAAACTCTTGGTGTTGGGCAAGGGTCTGACACAGGGTCTGACTATGTAGCCTTTGCTGGCCTGGAACTCATTATGTACCCATTTGTGTTGAATAACCTCTCAATAAATGACCCCAAAGTACAAAATCAATGATGCAAAGGAGGTATCAGGGTATGAACCACATTAAGACAGACTATGTACTATGCTCTATCCATAGAGTAGCATTACCTATGATTTAAAGCATCTGCTGGGGGTCTTGAAAAGTATCCCCCAAGAATAAGGGGACTGCAATGAAATGCTATTAGTGCTGTAAGACAGTTATTAGCCAATTTAAAATTTTAAAAGGCTACATACAGAGAGGTACTCAAAGTAAATGGCAGGACTATGATTCAGGGAAGTCAAACTCCTAAGCTGCTACTTTTAAACCTATAATTTGTGTTATCTTACAGATGGAAGTTAATAGTGGTAAACATTAAGAAACTTTTGTAAGTCATACGAAATCTAAAAGCAGATTAACTGTGACAGTTGTACAGCTCTATAAATTAAAGTCAATGAATTCTACACTTAAGTGAACTTTATTTTCTGTAAATTATACATCAATAAACCTGCTGAAATCATTAAAGATCTTTTTATAGCTTTGTTTCTCCAAAGTTTATAATTTTAAATTGTCCACTGGTCAGATTCTTCTATGACCACAGCAACAGTCCTAATGGACAGCTAAATTATACTGCTGTGAAATGTTAAATATTACAACCATATTACCATCTCTTACCATAAAATTACAGGTTAATTTTATATGTCCCTGACTTAGAGAAAAATAGAAACTAAAATTCATAATTATCTGTTGTGAGTGAGTTCTTCTCCAGACATAAGTATATCTGTTTATGGATGATAAATACTTGATAGTGGGCAGCATTTTCAGCCC
Organism: Peromyscus attwateri; assembly: GCA_902168425.1. Classification (NCBI taxonomy): domain Eukaryota; kingdom Metazoa; phylum Chordata; class Mammalia; order Rodentia; family Cricetidae; genus Peromyscus; species Peromyscus attwateri. The sequence continues at coordinate 46,873 of CABHPP010129393.1, forward strand.
AGGGCTAATTAACTTGAGTTAGGACTAAAACACAGGTTTTAGTTTAGTTTAGGTTTAGGCTGCCTTAGAAAACCGTTTAAAGAAAAAAAAAAAAGCCTTATTTATGTAAAGAAAAATTCTTAAATCACTTCTCATCCTACCCCACATGGCAACTGTGGTGGTTTGAAAGAAAATGGCCCCCAAAGAGAGTGACACTATTAGGAGGTGTGGCCTTGATGGAGTAGGTGTGGTTTTGCTGGAGGAAGTGTGTCTCTGTGGAGGCAGGCTTTGAGGTCTCATATATGCTCAAGATATCACCCAGAGTCTCAGACTACTTCCTGTTCCCTGCAATATGTAGGACTCTCAACTACTTCTCCAGCACCATGTCTGCCTGCACACCAGCATGTCCCACTATGATGATAATGGACTGTGAACTCCAATTAAATGTTTTCCTTTATAAGAGTCCCCATGCTGGATTACCTCTTCCAGCCCTGATGCAGGGGGAAGAGCTTGGGCCAATTTTAACTTGATGTGCCAGGCTTTGTTCAAGCCCATGAGAGGCCTGCCCCTTTCTGACGGAGGAGGTGTGATGGCGGAGGGAGCATATGGGAGTCGAGGGTGGGGGGAACGAGAGGAGAAGAGGGAGGAGAATCGGTGGTTGGCATACAAAATAAATGAAAAAAAATGTTAATAAAATAAAAAATGGGGGGTTGGGGATTTAGCTCAGTGGTAGAGCTCTTGCCTAGCAAGCACAAGGCCCTGGGTTCAGTCCTCAGCTCCGGAAAAAAATTAAAAAAATAGAATATGAGAAGCTTATTTCTTATGCAAGTATATATATTACTGAATCCCAGAGCTAATAAAGATGCTTTTAATGCTTCTAACTTTAAAAAAAAAGAGTTGCCATGGTCATAGTGTCTCTTCACAGCAATAGAAATTCTAACTAAGACAACAACTTTTTGAAAATCACTATTCTTGACCTTAACCTAATTTGCCACTTCTCTGGAAAGAACATTTCTATAGCAACCAGCATGAAGGGACCACATCAGAGAAGAGAAAATTTGTAACTGTCCTGAAAACTGAAGCTAAGTAAGAAATAACACAAGGAAAATTAAAGGCTTATTATTACATTTAAGTGTTGTAAATCCCAGTGGAGCATCAGTAACTTACAGAGGAAATTATAGTCTAGGATTTGAAGATTAGAAGTTTCTAGTAATGATACCCTTTTGAGGAAAGACACAATTTTGATTATAAAAATATCCCTTAATAAAATATATGGATTGAGTTCTAACTGTATAGTACACAATACACTAGATATAATTTCATATGCTAATGTTTCTATAAATGTACAACTACCCAAGACATACGTGAAGTGAAAAGGTACTGAGTCAGAGGGTTAAAAGCCTGATAACTGGAACTTGCTTTATCAGCCCCGTTAGGGATTGATTCAAGTGGGTTTTGTTTTTGTTCTGTACGTGTGCCTGCGTTAGCCTGGAAATCGATAAGTCAGTAATTCTCAACCTGTGAGTTGCAACCCCTTTGGGACAGAAAGACCCTTTCACAGAGGTCAAATATCAGATATTTACATTATGATTTCATAATAGTAGCAAATATTACAGTTATGAAGTAGCAACGAAATGGTTCTATGGTTGGGAGTCACCACAACATGGAGAACTGGATTGAAGGGTCTCAGCATTAGGAAGGGTGAGAACCACTAAGCTAAGTGGCTTACTGTGTTCAGAGGTAAAGAATCACTTTTAGGTCCAACCTAGTGCCAAAACATAGGAAGAAAAGCAGTGGCGAAGGATAAAGACCACTGCTGAGGAAGGTACCTGACTAAAGATTGAAGCACAGCACTCAAAGTGTTCACAGCAGCCTAACTTTATATTCCTCTAGATTCAAGTCATAATACATGATGTAAACACTGAAAAAGATAACAGCAGTTACTTAAGAGATGAAATAAAGCAGCCAGATTCAAAAACATCATCTTAAAAGGAACTTTAGCAGTAAGGAAAATTCACAGATTACACAAAACTGCAAAATTATTTTATTTTTAAGTTTTCTTTCTTTCTTTCTTTCTTTTGTTTTGTTTTGTTTTTCGAGACAGGGTTTCTCTGTGTAGTTTTGGTGCCTTTCCTGGCTCTTGCTCTGTTAGACCAGGCTGGCCTTGAACTCACAGAGATCCACCTGGCTCTGCCTCCCAAGTGCTGGGATTAAAGGTGTGCGCCACCACGGCCCCCAGTATTTTTTAAGCTTTCTATGTTAACATTCTATTAAATATTATCTATACTATACTGACAAGTACATAAAACAATGTTCTCTACACTTAATGGTAAGCCAGTGAGAACTGATTACTAAAGTCAGTAATATTTTAAAACACATTCACTATGAATTTTATTTAAAATCTTTTTCACTGCTTTTAAATAAAACATGAATTTCCAAAATTGGTTTTCTTTGTGAAAACTGTTGTCACCTCTTCAATTTTTAAAAAATTTATTTTTAAATTATGTTGTCTCTGTGCGTGTGTGTCTGTGGGGGTATGTATGTGTATGTTGCAAGTGCCCACAGAGGCCAGAAGAGGGTGTTGGAACCATGGCACTGGAGCTAACTGGCATGGGTGCTGGAAACTGATCTGGGTCCTCGCAGAGCAACATAAACTCGTTTACTTATTTATTTTGGGTTTTGAAGACCAAGTTTCTCTGTGTAGCCCTGGCTATCCTGGAACTCACTTTGTAGACCAGGCTGGCTTCCTCTACCTCCACAACCGGTTAATTAACTCTTGATAACCAATCTCTCCAGCACTTTGCTACTTCTTAATTACAAAGCTTTTCTAAGTCATAATATTCCAAAGTAAAAGATTCGTGAAAGCTTGGAGATTTTAACAGATTTTTAGTAGTTCAAGTCATCTTTTAAAATCAGCCCTTCTCTGCAAAATATGTTTTGTTTTTCTTAGGCAGGGTCTCATTATGTAGCCCAGGCTAGCCTCAAATTCATATTCTTCCTTCCTTTGCTCAAGATAAGATTTAGACATATGCCATCATGTCTGGCTGTAAAATGGTAGGTTTTTGTTTGTTTGTTTTTAAGAGTCCTCCAGTCCCAAAAGTTGTTTTGAGTCACAATAACAAATCTGTTATTGGAAAATGATAACTCTGAATGTAGAAACAAATGTTCACGATGAAAAGAAAAATCTACTTATGCCCAGTTCATTTATCAGGTTGAAAAACACCAGCTTTTAATTCTGTGCTGTCTGTCTCTCTTTACTAGATCTTGTCCCAGCAGTGTATATAAATGACTGCTCAGAATGACTGGGGGGCTGGGGGAATATGTGTCCAACCTTTGTTTCTTATTTTAAAAAAGAAAAATGTCCTTGGGCACAGGCTTTTCTTTCAACCTTGACCTGGGGAGACAGAGGCAGGTGGATATCTGAGATTTCCAGGTCAGCCAGAATTGCATAGTGAAACTTGTCTCAAACTAAACAAAACCTTCCCAATCCTGGCCAGTTTTCTAGGCTCTACCATTTACCTTCTCACTGTCCACATTCAACTTACCTTAACCACTAATTTGTAACAACTCTAACTTATAAAGGACTTTTTCATGAAATTTAATGATTACCCTTCAATTCTTTTTTTTTTTTTTTGGTTTTTCGAGACAGGGTTTCTCTGTGTAGCTTTGCGCCTTTCCTGGAGCTCACTTGGTAGCCCAGGCTGGTCTTGAACTCACAGAGATCCGCCTGCTTCTGCCTCCCGAGTGCTGGGATTAAAGGTGTGCGCCACCACCGCCCGGCTTACCCTTCAATTCTTAACTGTTTCTATAATGCATTTAATAATGTCAGTTACTCCTACAAATGCTGCCCAAGTAGTTACTAAATGCCAAGCCGCTCCTTGACTCTTAAGCACTGCTTCTCTTCCCCACATTGGATTGATTGTTGGTGGTTCTCCTAATTTCTTCAATTCTCTTTTCTAAGTTTCCTATGGTGATTTAGTCTATTTTTATGCTTTCTACTACCAACGGTCCTGCTAACTTTGAAAATGGTATCTCAAGTTCAGATATTTCTTTTGAATGCCAGGACTATAGTATATATAAACAAATGAGGTCCAGCTAGGGTCTCAACCTTCCTAAGTCTAAAACCACCTCATTCCCTAATCTCCAATAAACCTGCTTTTTGTTTGTTTGCTTTTTGAGACAAGGCTTCTCTGTGTAACAGTCTTGGCTGTCCTGGAACTCTCTCTGTAGATCAGACTGGCCTCAAACTCACAGAGATCCACCTGCCTCTGCCTCCTGAGTGCTGGGATTAAGGCTGTCCTGGAATTCAGAGGTCTACCTGCCTCTGCCTCTGGGGTTAAAGGTGTATACCACCACCACCAGGCTCAATGATCTTTTATAATAAAAAATGCCAAAGAACTTATCAAAAGAAGGGAATTCCCTCGATTTTTATTTTAAAAATCCAGTCAACATCATACTCAACAGGGAAAGATTTAAAGAATCCCCTTTGCACTCACCAACCTAAGACAGAGCACCTGTGTGGCCTGGGCAGGCGTCTCCATGTTGGGTAAGGTGACCTGCTGACGTCCCACACAACCTAAGTCAGAAGCTCATTTTTTAATAAAAGGGGGACCTGTAGGGCCCTGGCCCCTGTTTTGGGTAACTGCTGCCTTGCTTGCGCACCTTGACCTTGATATCCTCCCTATGCCAATTCCCTGCCAAGTTCCACCCTCCTGAATGCTTAAGAGAAGTTCCTTGTCTGTGTATCCTGAATAATGGGCATTAACAGATTAGAAGCAAGATTGTAAAACATCAGTAGCAAACTTCTGCCCTCCAGGGTCCCCCCATTGTGCTGTAAGCCTGTATTTAAGACCTCCTCCCCTCTTCAATAAATGACATTCGGCATTTAAAATTTAAAAAAAAAAAAAATATATATATATATATATATATATATATAATTGAATGAATACTGTGAATGTAATCTATGAATACCACAAATGTGATTAATATCATGAGTGTAATTAATGAATATCATGAGTTTAATTTAATAAATAAATAAATAAATAAATAAAACAAAAAACAAAAAAAAGAATCCCCTTTAAGATTATGAACCAGCAGGGCCAGGTGGTAGTGGAACATGCCTTTAATCCCAGCATTCGGGAGGCAAAGGCAGGTGGACCTCTGTGAGTTTGAGGCCAGCCTGGTCTACAGAGCAAGTTCCAGGACAGCCAGGACTGTTTCACAGAGAAACTCTGTCTCAAAAAATAAATTAAAAAAAAAAAAAAAAAAGAAGAAGAAGATTAGGAACCAGTGGTTGGAAAGATAGCTCAGCAGTTAAGAGCACTGACTGCTCTTCCAAAGGACCTGGATTCAATTCCCAGCACTCACACAGTGGCTCACAACTGTCTAATTCCAATCCTATACAGGATCTGACACCCTCCTCTGTAGGCACTGCATGTACATGGTACATGTCCTACAGGCGGGGAAACCATCCACACAAATAGAAATATCTTTTAAAAAGGATTAGGAACCAAGTAAGGAAGCATGCTTTCGTCACTACTACACAATGTATTGAAACTAGAACTACAAAAAGAAATAAAAGGCTCTCTTCTCACAGGTGTCATTATCCTCTAGAAAAAACAAGAACTAATAATTTGAAAAAGTGCAAAGTACAAGATCAACACTCAAAAACAATGTTTCTATACACAAACAGTGAACATCTGAAAAGAAAATGTCTAAAGCCATGCCAGGCAGAGGTGGTGCATACCTTTAGTCCCAGCACTCAGGAGGCAGAGGCAGGTGGATCTCTCTGAGCCCAGCAAGAGAGTTCCAGAACAGCCAGGGCTACACAGAGAAACGCTGTCTGGGGCTGGGAGGTGGGGAGAGAAAGAAAAAGAAAAAAATATTATATGCATTATCTAACTTAATCCTCACAATGACCCTGAAATCATTATTAATTTCACAGATAAGGAAAATGAAGCAAAGGTAATATGTTATGGCATTTTAACATTTAAAAGCTCTATGGTAACCAAACATACATACTTTTACTTATTTCTTTGGCTTTTTTTTTTTTTTTCAAGACAGAGTTTATCTGTTTAACAGCCCTAGTTGTCCTGGAACTCACAGAGATCCACCTGCCTCTGTCTCCCAAGTTCTGGGATTAAAGGTGTGCGCTGCCGCTGCCACCACCACCACCACCACCACCCAGCTTCTTTGGCTTTTTGAGACAGGGTCTCTTGTAGCCCTAGATGACCATAAACTCCTGATCCTTCTGCCTCCACCTCCCAAGATCTGGAAAGACAGGCATGTGTTAACACATTCAGCTATTTTCCTTATTTTGAAAAGGAAATTCCTTCTTTGCTGATAACACTAACCAGCATATCAATGTACATAATATGATAATCATTGCTCTCCTACCATCACTTAAAACATTTCTCTTTCTTAGAGAAAAGGAGGGGACATTATCTCTTACATCAACATCCTTTCCCATCCCTACTTCAAGACTGATGCTCTTACCCATTAACAAACAAAAAACTTGAATATTTACTATGTCCCAGACAGTGTGCCAGGAATGATACATCTCTGGAATTCTCTGCCCTCAGAGTATAAGTATCACCTGAATTTATCAACCTATTAATTGATCTGTCTTCAATCTTAAAAAAAAAAAAAAAGAATTTATTGGATTTATTTTTCAAACAATTAAACTATAATATATATTTATAGTTCCAGGGCCTAAAAAGCAATCATGGTAGTTAAGAACTAAGTTTGTTTTTTCGAGACAGGGTTTCTCTGTGTAGCTTTGTGCCTTTCCTGGAGCTCACTTGGTAGCCCAGGCTGGCCTTGAACTCACAGAGATCCGCCTGCCTCTGCCTCCCGAGTGCTGGGATTAAAGGCGTGCGCCACCAACGCCTGGCAAGAACTAAGTTTTAAGTCATTACAATAGAGGCCAACTTGAAAAACATCTCTAGTGAGATGATATTCAGAAACTGGCATGAGAACCTCACAGAGCCACATGACAACCACCCTCAAAGTGTTGCAATCTTTTTCACATAGAGGAAGCAGGCTGGCACGTCCCTCTGGCACAGAGCAGTGGCCTCAGCATGGTCAGGAAGACAGCTCCCCATAGCTGCACTCCTGTTCTCTTGGGCTGCCACCGCCTGGCCTCTCAAGCCTATACTATAGTTCACTACAATTCTGTCCATTTCAAACACAAGAATGCAATTTAGTTTAAATGCCACTTTCTTCAAGAATCTGACATTTCAGATACAAATAATTTGAGGATCCTCTTAAAAAGAAATTTCAACTTCCTCATAATCAACTACTTTATGTGGAAATGGCGTTATTAAAATGGCTCAAAACCATTCCTGAACACATATGACAGATTCAGTCCAGCTTCTAACTAGCAAATGCCCAAGTCCTCCTTCCTTGTGTATCTCCTCTTTCTGCTAATCATGTGCTTTATTTGCCTCTTCATTGTAATACAGAAATGCATGATGACGTATATCACCAGGATTGGTCACAGGTTGTACACTGTGAAGATGTACTGCTCGGATTGGTGTAATAAAAAGCTGATTGGCCAATAGCTAGGCAGGAAGGGTAGGTGGTACTTCCAGGGAGAGGGAAGAAGAGGAGGAGGAATCTAGGGGCACAACTTATACCAGCAAGCTGCCAATGAGACACAGAGGGAGTTGGGCATACAGAATGAAAGAAAGGTAAAAAGCTACACGATAAAGTGTAGATTAATAGAAGCAAGTTAATTTAAGTTATAAGCACTAGGGGGACAAGCCTAAGCTAAGGCCAAGCTTTCATAATTAATAATAAATCTGTGTCATTATTTGAGAGCTAGCAGCTTAAAGAAAAATCCAACTACACAAGGTAAAGACCATAGCCACAGAATGCCTTTCGCAGCTGCATGGCAAAATTAGAATTCTTATGTAAGCCTTTGAATGAAAGGACAAAACTCCTCACTCTGTTGGTAAATGAAGAGCCGTTGTATGAGTCTTCCATCAAAGAAGGATCCACTTTGAGAGAAAGGAACACTATGAAAAGATTTAGGTGGTACAGTCCCAAGGCAAAAAAAAAAAAAAAAAGTACCAACCCTGTAACAGGTCAACTCTAATCATGTAGACAAAATCAGGCCCAGTGTCACAACCCACTGGACTGCTGTGAAAAGGGTAGACTTGTCCAGTCATGTGAAAAATTAGCACACCACTGAGGGGTTCCCATGGACACAGTCTCCAATAGTGTCCCCTTCAGACATTCTGGGACTCTCAGCTCCCTGCAGAGCCACAGTCTCTCACAGGGCTTCAGGATGGCAGGCTGGGCAGGAACCTGAACAGGCATTTCCGTTTTGACCTGCAGCACCACCTCCAGCTGCCAAGATCAGATTGACTGATTGATTTTTATGTGTAAGAATGTTTTGCTTCTATGTATCTATGTGCACCATGTGTGTGCCTGGTACACACAGAGGCCAAAAGAATGTACATAATCCCCTGAAACTAGAATTACAGACGTTTGTTGAGTCTTCTTATGAATGCTGGGAATTGAACCCGGGTGTTCTAGAAGAGCAGTCAGTTTTCTTAACTGCCAATAATGCTCTATCCTCAACCTTGTTTTCTGAGACAGGGTCTCTGTAATACGTAATGAGTCCCAGAGCCAGAGCAATGGCTCACCAAGTTAAAAGCACCTACCTTCTTAAGTTTGACAACCTGAGTTCAGTCCCTGGAATCCACATGGAAGGAGAGAACCAACTACTCCAAGCTGTCCCATGACCGCCACATATGCACCATGTAACACATGCAAACATATATGCCAAATGTCGGGAGAACAGTGAGTTAGTCCTGAGGGCACACGCCTGTAACCCAAGTACTCTGGAGGCTGAGATGAGAGAATTGTGTATTCTAGGCCAGCCTCGGCTACATGGTGACAACTGATCATAAAACAAAATAAAGTATTATAGAGGACTGAGAACATTTCCTCTAAAATCAAGAATAAGACAGGGTTGTCCACTCTCCCTTTTCTTATTTGATATAGTGCCCAAGTCTTAGCTATAGCAATTAGACAAGTGCAAGACAGAAAATGGAAAACAGGAAAGGGAAGAAAGAAGTGAAACTACTCCCATTTGTAGATGACATGGTTCTCTACTTAAGAGACCCTGTTGGGTCTACCAGAAAACTCTCAGACTAACAAACACAGTAAGGCTGCAGTATACAAAGTCAACGAAAATCAGAAACGTAGCCTTCTCTACACCAACAGTGCACTCACAGAGAAAAGAAGTCAGGAAGAAATATTTCATTCAAAATAACTCCCCCCCCCCCAAAAAAAAGTATTTAGGAATACATCTAACCAAAGAAGTGAAAGACCCCCCATAACAAACTTCAAGATACTAAGAAAGGAAATCACAAGATACCAGACAACCAAGACATTCCATGCTCCTGGATTGGCAGAATTAATATTATGGAAATGGCTATACTATACTACCAAAATTAATTCAGGTTTAATGCAACACCAACCAAAATTCTGATATATTTCACAAGTTTAGTCAAAACAAAACAAAACAAAAACAAAACCCCAAACCAAAAACAATACAAGAATACATATGGAACCACAAAAGACCATGTGTCTTAGTTAGGGTTTTATTGCTATGAAGAGACACCATGACCATGACAACTCTTGTAAAGGAAAACATTTAATTGGGGCTGGCTTACAGGTTCAGAGGTTTAGTCCATTATTGCCATGGCAGGAAGCATGGCAGTGTGCAGGCAGACATAGTCCTGAGGAAGAGTTTTACATCTTGATCCATAGGCAGCAGGAAAAAGAATGAGCCACACTAGGCCTAGCTTGAGCATCTGAGACCTCCAAGCTCACCCCTACAGTGACATACTTCCTCAAACAAGGCCACACCTACTCCAACAAAGCCACACCTCCCAATAGTGCCACTCCCACTGGGCCAAGCATTCAAACACGAGTCTAAAGGGGCCATTATTCCTATTCAAACAACCACACCACGATCAGCCAAAGTAGGAACAAGGAGTAAGGTTTGTTTGGGTTTTTTTTTGGTTTTATGGGGCAGGGTTTCTCTGTGTAGCTTGCGCCTTTCCTGGAACTCACTTGGTAGCCCAGGCTGGCCTCGAACTCACAGAGATCCGCCTGCCTCTGCCTCCCAAGTGCTGGGATCAAAGGCGTGTGCGCCACCACCGCCCGGCTTTGTTTTTTGTTTTTTAGAGACAGGTTTTCTCTATGTAACAGTCCTGGCTTTCCTGGAATTCACTCTGTAGATCAGACTGGCCTTGAACTCACTGAGATCCACCTGCCTCTGCCTCCCAGGTGCTGGGATTAAAGGCATGCACCACCACAGCCCAGTAGAGCACTTTTTTTTTTTAAATTCATTTTTATTTTTAAAAACTGTCTGTGTGTATCACATGTGTATAGGTGCACAAGGAGGCCAGAAGGTAAGATCCCCTGGAGTTGGAGTTATAGGCAGTTATGAGCACCAACCTGGGTCCTGGGATCCAAATTGGGATCCTCTGAGAAAGCAGTACACACTTTTAACCATTGAGCCATTTCTCCAGCCCCATGAGCAGACTTTTATCAACAGAAGGCCTAGAGAATAAAATGGCATTTCCTAAAACACTCAAAGAACCATAACTTTTTTATGTTTTTTACTTTTGGATTTTTATTTTCTCACTGTGAAGCCCTGGTTGACCTGAACTCTCCATGTAGACTTTACTGGCTTTGAACTCACATGTCTGCCTCTGCTTCTGGAGTGCTGGGACTAAAGGCATGTTCTACTATGACTAGCTCAAAGCAGCAGCCACTATCTATGCATGGTTATTAGTCCTCTGAAATATGCTGATGCAACTGAGGAACTACATTTTAAATTTTATTTAATTGATACTTAAATTGATGCAAGCAAAAGTATTATTTAATAGTAAATGGATGAGCTCTTGAGTCATGAAAAGACATGAAGGAACCTTAAACACAATGTAAAGTGTAAGAAGGCAGTCTAAAATGCTACATACTCTAAGATTCCAACCACCTGGCATTCAGGGAGAGGAAAAACTATAAAGATAGTGAAAGGAGCAGTTGTTGCCTGAGGCACAGAGGAATGGGAAGGAAATACATAAGTGCAACACATACACAGACACATGTTATACACACAGGATATTTAGCATTATGTATTTGGTAAAACAAGTGACTGCAAAAATTTATCTTTTTGTACAATATTTCTATAAATTCAAACTTCTCTAACAGAAATCTATATAAAGGCTTAGTAAGATGGGTCATTGGGTAAAAACCTTTGCTGCCAAGCCCAATGACCCTGTGACACATACATATAAACTAATTAAATAAACATAATAAAAGATTTCTTAAAAATAAAATCTATTGCCAGGTGTAGTGGCACACATCTTTATTCCAGCACTCAGCAGGCAGAAGCAAGTGAATCTCAGAGTTTGAGGCCCACCTGGTCTACATAGTGAGTTCCAGGACAGCCAGCCTTACTACATAGTAAGACCCTGCTCAAAATAGATAGATAGATAGATAGATAGATAGATAGATAGATAGATAGATAGATAGATAGATAGACAGACAGACAGACAGACAGACAGAGAGACAGAGACAGAATCTATTTAAAAGTTTACATTCAAGATGCTGGAGAGATGGCTTAGTGGGTATGAACACTTGCTATAAGCCAAAGTTTAAATCCTCAGTTCCAACATTAAAAAAATAAAACAAGCCAATGCCTTTAGTACCTGCACTTGGAAGAGAGGCAAGAGGATCTCTGTGAGTTTGAGGCCAGCCAGGTCTACAAAGTGAGTTCCAGGACAGCCAGAGCTACACAGAGAAACCCTTTCTCGAAAAACAAAACAAAACAAAAACCCCACAAAAACTGAGCATTGGCTACACCTGTCTATAAGCCCAGTATTCCCAGCTGGCCAGCCAGCCAGCCCAAAGCAGCCAGTCAGGTTCACCGAGAGATTCTGTCTCAAGGACATCAATGGGCACAGAATCATAGAACACCCAACGTCATCCCCTGGCTACACATTCTGTAGGGTGCATGTATCACAGACATCACATACCTTGAGCCAACACCCCAAACTTCATGTTTCTAGCAGCTAACATCAAACAACAAATTCCAAAATAAAACTCAAAGACTGGGGGCTGGAGAGATATCAGGAGTTAAGATCACTGGCTGCTCTTCCAGAGGACCCAGGTTTGATTTGCAGCACCCACACAGTGGCTCACAACCTTCTATAACTCCAGTTCCAGAGGATCTGACATATTCTTAGTGGCCTCAAGGGCACTAAGCACACAAGACAAATAAATAAATGATAAATAATTAGACTGAAATGGGAAGAAAATGAGAATGGCAATACTAAAAATTACTTCATTTTTGACCATTACTCTCTGAGACAGTTAATCCTAAACTATAAGATTTTTTTAAATTTAATTTTTAAAGATTATGTGTATATGTTTATCTCTGCAAGAATATATACACATGAATGTGGGGCCTGCAGAGATCAGAAGATCCCCTGGAGTTTTTTTTTGTTTGTTTGTTTTTTTTGTTTTTTTTTGAGACAGGGTTTCTCTGTGTAGCTTTGCTCCTTTCCTGGAGCTCACTTGGTAGCCCAGGCTGGCCTTGAACTCACAGAGATCCGCCTGCCTCTGCCTCCCGAGTGCTGGGATTAAAGGCGTGCGCCACCAACGCCCGGCCCCCTGGAGTTTTAATTACAAGTAGTTGTGAGTCACCCAATATGGGTGCTAGAGAACTCATGACCTCTGCAATAGTATGTACTTGGATTTGTTTGATTTTTTAGACTGGACCTAGGTAGTGCCAGCAATCCTGGAACTTGCTATGTTCACCAGGCTGGCTTCACACAGATCCACCTGCCTCTACCTCCCAGTACTCTTAACCACTCACTAAGCCATCTCTCTAGCCCCTATACAAAGATTTTTAAAATGTAGTTTGAATATTAATGTTTACAGAACTTTCTAGCTAGACTATCTGAGAAAGTTCTGTAAACATTAATCTTACCCTCTTCATTCTGTTAACAGTCTAAAATTATTCTGTTAACCGAAGAGGGAATATAACATTTATGGAATGGGACTGGGTATCAGGTATATTCTAAAGATAGACTTAGGCCATCTAAACTTCTAAATAATCTTTAGAAAAATGTATTACCATTTCTGCTTTTAAGGATGAGGGATTATAGTGGGTGGTGGTGGCAGCGGTGGTGCACGCCTTTAATCCCAGCTCTTGGAAGGCAGAGGCAGGTGGATCTCTGTGAGTGTGAGGTCAGCCTGGGCTACAGAGAGTTCCAGGACAGCCATGATGGTTACACAGAGAAACCCTGTCTCTAGAAACTTAAAAAGGATGAGGGTTTATAAAATGTAAATCTTAAAAAGAACTCCAACTCCAGAGGATCCAGCTCCTTCTTCTGGCCTCCGTAGCCACCCGCACCCATGTAGTATGCATCACACACTCAGGCACACACACATACACATGAAAATTTTTGAAATCATTGAAAAGAAAAGAGCACTTGGACAGTTTTCACTTGAGAGTTTATGTTCTAACAGCTTTCTCTTACTTATGTTAGAGATGTGGCTCAGCTGGTGGCATGCTTGCCTAGCATGCATAAGGCCTGGGGTTCCAGACCTAGCATAAACTTACCTATAGCTCTTCTACTCTCACACTTAATTTACAACTTTTATTCTGCTTTAGAACTATACAAAAGGTAGTCAAGATTTGTATAATTATAAGTAAGGCATATCCAAAGAAGCTCAAGTAAGTCCTTTGGTCCAGACTGGCCTGGAACTATCTATATACCCTAGACTGACTTCAAACTTGTCATCCTTCTGACTCAGCCCCTCCAGTGCTGAGATTATAGGAATTTACCACCAGGTCTGACTCCTTTGTTCACATTTCAAGATTCCTGTATTCATTAAGAAACACTAAAGAGGGGGCTGGTAAGATGGCTCAGCACTTAGGAGCTAGTTCCTCTTCCAGATGACCTGAGTTTGGTTCCCATGTTGGGTGGTTCAGAGCAGTCCATAACTCCAACTCCTGGGGATCTGACACCCTCTCCTGGACTCTGTGGGCACCTACAGTATACACACTCACACACACACACACACACACACACACACACACACACACACAAGAGAGACAGACAGACTGACTGACTGACTGACTGACAGACAGAGACACACACAGAGAGACACTGAGACAGAGACTTACTTTTAAAATAAATCTTTAAAAAAGACAGATAAGGAGCTTGAGGAAATGACTCAAGCCAGTAAGTGCTCGCCACGCAAGCATGAGAACCTGAATTCAGATCCCTAGAACCCGAGGGCACGGTGGCATGTATGTGCCTGTAGTCACAGTGTTGGTGGCATGAATCTCACTGGCCAGCCAGTCCAGCTAATAGATGAGCTTCAAGTTCACTAAGAGACCCTGTCTCAAAAATTAAAGGTGGACAGGCCTGAGAGATGACGGCTCAGTGGGTAAAGGCACTTGCCACCAAGCCTGATGACCTGAGCTCAACCCCTAAAGTAGAAGAGAACCAACTCTTTCAAGTTGTCCTCTGACCTCCACATGCATGCTGTGGCATGTACACACCCACACACGTGAAGGTTATAGTAATATTGGAAAGATTCTCAACACCTTCCTCTGGCTTTCACCTGCATGCACACACTCACACTAATAGGTAAATGCACACACACAAACACATACACACAAGAAAATACTAAAGGGCTAAAGAGTCTATATGGCAACACTGCTGCAGACTGAGAAATCTCATGCCTGAAAATACAAAAAATATCTTAAGAAACTCTGAAGTAAAAAAATTCCTTTATATAAATGTCTGACAAAACTATTCTTACACTCTAACCTCCAAAGATAATTCAAATCCAGCCTTGACCAGGAGATATTAAACTGAACCCTAGGAAGCATACTGATTTTGAAATCTCTGAGTGTTCTGGTACAGGCCAATCTGAGAAGAGAAGTCTTTCTGAACCCAATCCTGATGAATACCTGACCCCTGAGCATAAATATAGTCAGAGCCAAAGCTAAACCAGGTCAGAAAACCCTGCCAAGGAACATCCTGACCTGAGACAGTCACCAAACAGGGATCACTTAACAGTTTATTCATTTTGTGGGAGACTGACCACTGACAGATGAAAAAACAGACTAATCGGGCCCTATCAAATCCTTATTAAGCCCCTAAGGTCTTGAAGACATTGCAAAATTCTAAATGAGTTATGGCATAAAGAGGGGAGAAAAACGTTATCAATGAAGAAGCTCAAGTATCAGATGACCTAGCTTAATATCATTGACTATTTATTATAAAAATTATTTTAAATTTTTCATGAAGTAATTCAAAGGTACAATTTAGTAATTACCTAACATACTGTAGCAATGCCAAAAATCTGTCTTGCTAAAAATGTGAGTTTCTAAGTGCTGGAGGAGATGACTCAGGTTTAGGGCACCCGTTGCTTTTGCAGAGAACCTGAGTTTGGTTCCCAGCACCTATATGGTGGCTCACAACCATCCGGGAGATCTATATCCTTTTCTGACTGCTGCAGGAACAAGAATGGTCTACACACATACACTCATACATATAAAATAAAAACCGGAAGATTGAAAAAAAGAATGTCCATATTTTACAGCATTTGGACCTACTATAAAGAAAATTAAGCATTTTTTTTAAGAATTCAAATTTATACCTTCTTGATCTTATAAGTATTTGGCAGTGTACAAATAACAGAAAGTTAGGGGTCAAGTACATTATAAACATAATTCACAATAGGAAAAAGGTATTTGTCAATACAGAAGATGCTTCTAGGTTTAATAATGACACATAGGGTAGCTGTGGTAAGAGAGCTAATCTGTATCACAAGACCTAGGTTTGAGTTCATTCTTATCTATTAATTACGGGATCTTTTCGCTATTTACTTAGCTGCTTTGAACCCCAGATTCTGTATATGTGAAATAAGGATAACAATGCAACCACTAAGGCACCATAACTAGGTGGTTTTAATGAATATGCTCTCAAAAACTACAAACACACACACACACACACACACACACACACACACACACACACACACACACAGCTTTGTTTGTTTTCTTGAGGCAGGCCTCATTCTAGTCCAGACTTATCTGGAATTTACTCTGTAGCCCAGAGTCTCAAATTTGCAGTGATACTCTTGTCTTTGCCTCTAAGAGTGATTACCCACAGCTTTGGGGATTTTCTGGTTTGTCCTGGAACTCTGTAGACCAGGCTGGCCTCGAACTCACAGAGATCTGCCTGGTGCTGGGATTAAAGGCTGGTTTGGGTTTTTTGTTTTTTGTTTTTGTTATTGATGACAATGTTTTGTGCTGGGGCTAGAACCCAAGCCCACATGAATGCTAAGCAAGCACAGAGTCACACATCCCCTGACCCTATAATTTTTTAAATGATATACAATATTCTCTTTTCCAGTCTCTTTATAGGATTCAACAGATTTTTTTAACTCTTAATATTACTAAGAAAACGCAAATCTAATGGCTAGACATAGTACAAGCCTTTAATTCCAGCACTCAGGAGGCAGAAGCAGACAATCTCTGGTCTACATAATAAGCTCCAGGAAAGTCAACACTTACATAGTAAGACCCCACCCTAAAAAATTAATTAATTAAGCTGGGCAGTGTGGTACATGCCCATAATCCCAGCACTCAGAGACAGAGGCAAGCAGATCTATATGAGTTTGAGACCTGCCTGACCTACACAGCAAGTTCTAGGACAGCCAGGACTGTCACACAGAGAAACTCTGTCTCAAAAAACCAACATAAATAAACAAAAATTTAAAAACTATTTTTTTCCTTTGTATTTATTTTATTTTTTGAGACAAGCTCTCACCTCGTAGCCCAGGATAGTTTCAAACTTGTGACAACCCTTCTGCCTTTGTATCTTAAGTGCTGGAGCTATAGGCATGAGCCATCACACTCAACTGTAATTTAATCCTTCAGTTAGTCTCAAAGCTTTATACAGGAAATGTTTAAATATTTCTTGAGAAAATCTGAACTAAAATAGTAAGACTATACTGATACTGAAGATATGAAAACTAAGGAATCATATCTTAAAACAGTTTTGACAAAAAAACAAAAACAAAACAATGCCCTATGAGACATTTTAATGTTTAATAAAAATAAGTATGCTGACTCTAAAAAACAAAACAAAACAAAAAGAAAAACAAAAGATGCTGACTCTGTCCACAGATGGTCAATACCCAATTTCAGATTAAGAAAAGAAAAATTTACCATTTAATGATTTTTTAAAAAGATTTTAGCCAGGTGGTGGTGGTGGTGATGGTGGTGGTGGTGGTGGTACGTGCCTTTAATTCCAGCACTTGGGAGGCAATGGCAGGCGGATCTGTGAGTTCGAGGCCAGCCTGGTCTACAAAGCAAGTTCTAGGACAGCCAGCGCTACAGAGAAACCCTGTCTCTAAAAATAAAAAAAATAGATTTTAGTATGTGTGTGGTTAATATGTGCACGTGTATATGCAGATACACAACACACAGCCAAGTGCTCATTGGGAAGCCACAGAAGGTCTCTGGGTAGGTAGCCTGCTGCTCTAGCACTCTGCCTTATTCCTTTAAGACAGGGTCACTCACCAAACCTGGTGCTAGGCTGGTGACCAGTAAACCTCACTGATCCTCCTGTCCTGCCCCCATCACAAAGAGAGGTTACAAGCATGCACACCAACCACACCCTGTGTTTTACATGAGTGCTAGGGATTTGAACTTCTATCCTCACACCTGCACAGTAAGCACTCTTACCCACAAAGCCATCTCTCCCTGGTTCCCTAGTTGAGGACTTTCGTTTTCAGAAAAACTGTATCAAATGAAATTAGCAAGTCCTTAATGAAACAATGTTTTTTTTTTCATAACTTAAAATCTACAAACTCATCAATTAGTATTATGTAACTGTTATAATATGTTTGGGGCCACAAATGAATATAAGTATCATTACAATACACATGATAGTCTGTCTGTGCCTAACAAAATTCAGTATGAAAAGAAAAACCACCAATTTGAGTCCTTCAACAACAAAAAAAAGTGTTCTGAAATTCTTAGCCACACCCTCTAAGAATCACAAATCACATTAGCAGGAACCATTTAATGTAAAAGTTGTTTCTCCATTATTCCAAAGATCAAATCATCCATGACAATGCTGTGCTAAGGTATAAAATAAGGTTACTGATATGAATCTGCTATACTATACTTCAAATCCTAAAAAGATGGCTTAATTTACATATTTTATAATTATTCACCACCAATTCTTGCAGCAGAACTAGAAACTAGTACTGCTAATTAAATTTCATATTACTGAACAATGCTTTTAACAATGACAAAGACAAATTCTAATTAGGAATTTACCCTAGAAATTGGCAAAGGCTATCAATCAGTATTTTCTTTGTATAGGTCATCCTTTTAAGAATGGTAACTCAGCTGGGCAGTGGTAGCGAACACCTTTAATCCCAGCAACTATACTAGAACTCAGGAGGCAGGGGCAGGTGGATCTCTGTGAGTTTGAGGCCAGTCTGGTCTACAAAGTGAGTTCCAGAGCAGCCACGGCTACACAGAGAGACCCTGTCTCAAAAAAAGGAAAAAAAAGAAAGTTAACTCAGCCCAGCATTCAGGATGCTGAGACAGGAAGATTGTTAATTCCTGCCCAGCCTGGGCTACAGCAAAACCCTGTCTCCAAAACAATAAAAGAAATACAAAGCCCCTAATAGATCCTGCAAGTGAATATTAAGCAGTCTTCTTGAATGCATTCAAGCTTTTTAATATACTTTTCTGCATACACAGGAAAAACTGGAATAGAACTCACCTCTTCCTCTCTTTACTTGAAAATACATGTGGTAAAAGACTTGAAAAATTACGTTTAGGAGAAATAGTTAACTTTTATGTTTTAAGATATTACTGCAGTATAATATACTAATATAAAAGAAGAGCTGTCTCACCCTAAGCCTAGGTACTTAAAACAGAACACAACTGTTTCTTGTTTTTGAAAATTATCAGTAAAAGTTTCTACTGTTTAGTGTTTGGTTGGTTGATTTGGTTTTTTGAGACTGAACTCAGAATCTTTCTGTCTCAGCCTCCGGAGTGCTACAATTACAGGCATGCATCATAACGCCATGCTAAAAGTTTCTGAAATCTTAGAAAGTAGGCTTTAAATGTGAAATTTCAAACAGAGAAAAAGGTTCCTCTCCAGTGATTTTTAGGGCAAATTGGCGAAAATAGAAGAACATGGATGGGACAGACACAAGAAATCCTAAGGGGACAGATGAACCACGTCTCTCCTGAGTAAATGCTTCCAGAAGATAGGTACTGTACCAGAATGGTTCATGTTATTTCCTCTGCCCTACACAATTCAAAACGGCTAGTTAGAAAAGTTCTGCTCAAACCTTAACAATCTGTCTCCGCGTTGCCAGTAAGTGGCTTTGTTTCCAGTTTCACAGACTATTCTGGGATGTCAAGAGTTATATTATTGCTGCTTCAAAAGAGCCCTTGTTTGAGTTCACTGACCAGGGATGTGAGTACAGAGATGTTTACAGAGACCTGATGTTTAGAACGATGTTGGGAAAGGTCCACCCCTTACGACTCCATCCTTTACCAACAACCGTATTTTGTGTATTTCTGTTGTTGTTGTGGCACTTAAGCCTTTTTGAAAAAGGCACCTGCACATGGTTTCTCCTTGGCCAATAGGGTTTATCTACAGGAACTCCAGGGAAACCGACACCCTAAAACCCATTTGGCCCAGGAAGGGGGCTGGGGAGGGAGCAGCCACGCCTGGCAGCGAGGCAGGAGCTGCGGCTGTTTACAGGCGCCTTCTCCCTCCCCCACCGCACAGACAGGGGTCCAAACAACATTTCCTGCGAGCAACTCTCCGCCCGCCGGCTGTCCTCCGAGGGACCGCGGAACCGGCCAGCCTCGGACCCCCACCTCTCCTGCCCCAGCCTCC
>CABHPP010129394.1:0-18159 GCA_902168425.1 Peromyscus attwateri
TGGGATGCAGAGTTCCGGTTGATGACCACATTTTTCAAGGCATGTCCATCTTGCAGGTGGAGAAGAGTAGCCATGAAGCTGACTTCTAGGGATTCAGCTTCATCTGATACCTCAGAGTCAGCTGGTTGCCCTCTTGAGGTTCTGAAGATTGGATGGGGCTCAGCACAAGAGTCTGGAACATTCCTGAGGAGACACAAGCCCAGGGCTCTGGAAAGGAGTCCTGGAAAGTGAAGCCCACAAGCCCACAAGCTTCAGCATAGCTCACAGATTTCAGTTATGAAACCCGGATGAGTTCATGTCCAGAGCCTGTCTTGTCCTTATCCAGGGACTCTAAAACAACTTCTCCACAGCCAAACCCGTCTGGCATCCCTGAGTCACAGTCAGAAAGCCTTAATGGTCATCTGGTCCTCAAAGAGGAAGGGTAAGTGGTTGAGCTTGTCCAAGAATCCTCCTAATCTCTTGCTGCTCCTAGCTCCCAACACACCCCACAGGGGTGAAGGAACATTGGACATTGTCTTGGTTAGGGTTTCTATTGCTGTGAAGAGACAATATGCCCACAGCAACACTTACAAGGGAAAACATTTAATCTGGGGCAGCTTACACTTTCAGAGGTTTAGTTCATTATCATCATGGCGGGACATGGTGTCCTGCAGGCAGACATGGTACTAGAGAAGGTGCTGAGAGTTCCTACATCTTGACTCACAGGCAACAGGAAGTGGTCTGTCTCACTGGGCATGGCTTGAGCATATATGAGACCTCAAAGTCCACCTCCACAGTGACACACTTCCTCTAATAAGTTCACACCTACTTCAATAAGGCCACACCTTCCATTAGTGCCACTCCCTTTCAAACCACCACAGACATCATTGCAGAACCCTGCATACCTGATACACTGGCCAACATTAGCTAGAAAGAAAAGTCCTGCCCAGAGAGCTACTGACCTCTAGAGGATGGATCCCTGGGCAGCCTGGATCTCCCTGGAGGCTTAGGACCCCGATTGTCACTCTCCTGTCACACCAGTACCCCCAGCTAGTAATTTACCATGGACTTGATACACCGTGGCTAGTGTCAAGGTTTGTATGGAGTACATCACCTGCCCACTGCAGCGTACTGGCCACTGTTTTCAGTTGTTGTGATTTCTATGAACAGAAGGATTGTTGCCTTAGAGAAATTAAGGTGTTCTCCATCTTCGTAGAACTTCATTTGAGACAGTGTGCACTCCATCCCTGACGTTGCAGAGACAGCGTGTCTCCTTCCAACATGGAGTTCGGCAGAAGTTAGAGGTGATACTGCAGCTGTGAGACATGGAGACAGGGCCCACCATGGAGTCACAGATCCCATTGGTTTACTGTTCTCTCTACTCTAAGGCGAATGCCCTGGACAGCGTCTTTGTAGCTATCTGGGTCTCTAGTCCTGGACCAGGATGGAGGAAGAACTCTGCTTCCCTTCAGCCCTTTCCTTTCCCTTCTCCTCTCTTCTTCCTGTTCTCTTACCTCCTGTGTTTCTTTCCCCTTCTCTTCCCTCGATGACCTTACTATACACTGGAGGTTTCTCCTCATTAACAAGTTTGGTTCTAACAGGTTAATTCCAACTAGATAGTTGCCTTATTCCTCCTGAAGACATTCCCATTTGCCCACAGTTTACACCTGTCCCTGTTTCAAGGGACAGACCCAATATCCCCACTTTTAGTGTTGGATTCAGGTCTAGACTCTAGGAATCCTAAGATAAGCAAGCCTAATGTGGCTTCTCAACCCCCAGTTCCTTCTCAGAGGCTTTCCCAGGTTCAAACACCATCGATGGCACATGCCAGTACACATTCCCACCAGGACCCACACTCTCCACCCAGACATGCAGCTGTTTTGCTGGTTCTCATCCCAAACATCATCCTGATGCAATGAGAAGAGGTCTCCCTCTGGGCTTTGAATCTCTCACAAATCAAACCCCGCATATCCAAGGCATCCTTAAGAGTCAACACCACAGCTGGTATTCAGGTCTGAAGATCCTAATGAAGAACTGTAGAAGTAAGATGCACAGAGAGGTTCTTATGTCATCCCTGTTATGAGGAAGATAAATACAGATGTACTCAGCCTCCTTTCTGGACCACAGGGTATCTTGCATCACTCCTAAGACATAGAGGCCTGTAAGGTTATGAGTATACTCTCCATTTCCCAATCCTGGTCTTTCAGTCAGTACTAGCCACAGAGCTCTTGAGTTTCCAAGTTCTGCACTCTCTCTGACAAGAAATGACGTTCATAACTCACTGGAAGTCTGAGTACTCATATGTCTGTCACAGTTTCTCCTTCTTGACTGACTCACTGGAAAGCAGAGAAACAGGGTTTATTAATTATTAATTCATTGACTTATTCATCCATCAAACATTTATTAAATACATTCTACAGGCCATACACTGAGGAAATGTGCTGCTTCGAGTCTGACAAGACAAGAAAAGGGACAAAGTATTATAAGTGTAAATATATAAAGTAATTGTTCCATTCTACCTGGAGAGGAGATTCAGATAGGAAAGGTCATCTTGACCTCACCTTGAAACATAGTTCAGTATGATGGAGAAATCAGGAAGTTCCATTTCAAGATGGAGGCACATAAGGAAAGGGTGGGAGCCAGGAGAATTCTTGGAATCTGGGAAATGTGGCAAGGCTGGAGAGGCAGGCCATGGGGAGGATGGCCCTGGAGACGTGAGTCTAGAGAGGTAGTGACCAGTGACTTTCACACCATGCCAGAACGACAGAAAAAATTAAGGATCTGGAATAATACAATTAGATTTATACTTGAGATCTTATAGCTTCAACGTGAAGAGGGAAGTGAATAAAAAAAAAAAAAAAACAAAAAACAGCCGGGCGGTGGTGGCACACGCCTTTAATCCCAGCACTCGGGAGGCAGAGCCAGGCGGATCTCTGTGAGTTCAAGGCCAGCCTGGGCTACCAAGTGAGCTCCAGGAGAGGGCAAAGCTACACAGAGAAACCCTGTCTCGAAAAAACCAAAAAAAAAAAAAAAACAGCGAGGCTACTGCAATTGCTTAGGCAAAAGAGGGGGCATCAGCTGAGCAACTGGCAATGAGGTGGAAACAAGGCAATGGGTGTGAGTGGTGCTAAAGAGGTGGATACCCAGCACTTGATGGTAGAGGAAGAGGGTATGGAGATGATGGAGCTGGAGATGATAGAACACTGAGAAAGAGCTGAGTTATGGGGAAGTGATACACTAAATCAGGTGAGGTACTTTTGGCATTACCTGGTGGGGATATCCATCAATTTAGAGTCTATGTAAATTAAATGTCTGTTCTGGGCTGGAAGACAGATTCAAGAATCATTAACATTTGGTGGTCTATGGTAACAATTGTGTGGGGAAGAGTGCTTTGGTACTTAAGCATGGAGGGTAGAGGGGGGAATATGTGTGCTTAAGTTATATTTACTCCTTTGTTCATATATGTAAATATGTACATCTCAGGTTTCTATTCCTATGATAAATGTCAAAAGCAACTTGGGAAGGAAAGGGTTTATTTTATCTTAATAGCTTGTAGTCCATCATCCAGGGAAGTAAAAGCAGGAACTCAGGACAGGAACCCGGAGGCAGGAGCTGATGCAGAGGCCACGGAGGGGTGCTGCTTCCTGGCTTGCTCCTCATGGCTTGCTCAGCCTGCTTTCTTACACAGCCCAGGACCAGAGGTCCACGAGTGGCACCACCCACAGTGAGCTGGGCCCTCCTACATCAGTCACTAGTTAAGAAAATTCCCTTCAGGCTTGCCTACAGGTCAATTTTCCAGATAATTCTAGCATGTGACAAGTTGGCAAAAACTAATCAGGACTATCTATATATAATATAATGTGTGTAGTTTATAATAGCAAAAAGTTAAAAACAACAAAAAATGTTTACTATAAAGGGTTAATTAAATTATGATCTAACTATATAATAAGATATGATAGAGCCACAAGAAAAAAAAGGAGGTAAATCCTTAAATACATGCACAGAATGAGTCCTAAGATAAAGGATTATTGTGTGTATTTGGTGGGGGGAATCAGCACGTGAAGTTATGTATTTGATGTACCTGTACTTGTAAATTATTTTAAAAAGTGCACATACATGTTCACAAATTTCATAACATCAGGACAGATTGTGAGGTATGCACAAAACTCTGAGCTTACAGAATGGAGCCAGTCTCCCTGACTGATGAGACCTTTGCCAGACAGTCGTCCTCTGTGACATTCACAACAGCGTGGGTGGTCGGAACGGGACATAAAAACAGGAACAATACACAGAGACATGCAGAAACATGAAATTAAAGGCTCACCAAACGCTCCATCACAGGAACCTATAATGGAGAAAAGTAGGGGGATTAGATTAAATAATAGGAGCTTCCTGGCAGAAGGAATAGTTAAGGATTGTAATGGTGCACACAGGAGATTTGTGGGCTCCCTTCTTTATAGTTTCTGTGCAGATGTGGGGAATGCCAGTCCCCATGGTCCCCCTGCTCTACCCAGTCTCGGTTCCTAATACGTTCCCCAGGAGCATTTCTGCACGACCTCTGACCACCCCAGCTGCAGGATCTCCACCCCCAAATGTCTTTCCCATTTCCCCCCACTACTGCTCAAGAGGAAGAATAAGCAGAGGCCAGATGGTACTTAAGCAACATTACCACATCCGCTAAGAAGCAGGGAAAGACTCATAGATGAAGATAGGTGGGGAACTTCGTAAGAGAGAACTGGATTCTTGTGCTAATTATTGGGGGAATGTAAATTTGTAGATAGGACACCGGATCTAATGCGGTGGGTCTCAGGCAATTGGAAAAAATCCTTATTTCTTGGGAGCAATTGGAAAAAATCCTTATTTCTTGGGGGCCTGCTCTAGCTTGAAGGAAACAGATGAATAGGATGGGATGACATCCAGACAGGCCAGCAACTGAGGCAATGCAGATGAAGATGCACAGCCCACATCTTGTGAGACAGATTTGTGGTTCCTACCCACCTCCCTTTTTGCTCTTCCCTAGTCTCTTATGAACAGGTCTCAAGTTCTCAGCTTCTCTTAGCTATATGTTAAAGGGGTAGAAAGAAGCAAAGGGGCCTCACAGGCCTGCTCTGTATGCATTAGCAGGGTGATTAAAGAGAGAGTCCCAGGAAAGGTAAACCTCAAAAGCACAGAGAACCTCAGGTCTACTTCTCTAGCCACTCCACTTCCCCAGGAGCTTCTTGTTTGGGTCTGTGGTGGTTTGAATGTCCCCTATAGTGGTTCCCAGTTGATGATGCTGCCCTGACTTCCCTCAGTGAGGAATTGGTGTGGAAGTGTAAGCTAAATAAAACCTTCCCCTCCCCAAGTTGCTTTTGATTGTGGTGTTTTATCACAGCAACAGAGACCCTAGTGAAAACAGAGCCTGTCTCAAAAAATTCCCACCAAAACATTCAAAAGCTTTTTTTTTTTTTTTGACAGAATAGAGCATGCACGGAGTTGTTCTTGTCATTTCCTAAACACAGTGCAACAACTACATCCATCGTTGTTATTGGTTAGTACAAGTAATCTAGAGAGTACTTAAAGTGGGGGGGGGGGTTATATGCAAATAACTTATGTAAGGAACTTGAGCATCCGAGATATAAATGTACAGTACTCAGGTGGTGGTGGCACACTCCTTTAATCCCAGCCCTAGGGAGGCAGAGGCAAGCAGATCTCTGTGAGTTCAAGGTCAGTCTGGTCTACAGAGCGAGTTCTAGGACAGCCAGGGCTGTTACACAGAGAAACCCTGTCTCAAAAAAAAATAGTAATAATAATAATAATATAAATGCACAGTTCTTCCTTGCAGCAACATAAGCTGACATAAGCTGAGCAGTGACTCTCTTCTTGAAGAAGGGTTTCTCCGTCCCTATTACCCCCCCCCACACACACACACCCTGCAGCTGACCTCAGGACTATTCATCTGACTGTGAAAACACAGGTTTTGTTTGGAGAGGAATAGGGACACCTCTGCTTACTTTTCATGAGGCATGACATCAGTCTTGTGTTTACTAAATAAGCCTCCTTCTGCTTCCTGTCCGGTTGCATTTTTATTTTCTGTCTTGCCAGGTTCATTCTTCCAACTTTGTGATTCATCTACTTTGCAAAATTGGGGCAAGCAGAGGGAAAATACAACACTGGGTACAAACCGGGAGTCGCTGCGCACCTGGGCTCAAGCACAAGGCTCTGGGTTCAAGCTCCAGCACCGGGAGAGAGAAGCAAGGCCCCCGCTAATGGTGTTTTTCCAAGAGCTGCTCTTCCCTTGCACGAAGTTTCTCTGACTTTTTTCTTGGTTGCCACTTCCTTCCTCCCAGTTCTCCTTTAATATGCAAATGATTCTATGAATATCAGAAGAAACCACGCCATCTCTCTGTTTAGAAACTGTTCTAGAGGCTTATAAATGTTCGGCGGCGGGTGGGGGGAGGGGGGAAGAAATGCAAATCTCCTCAGAGAAGCAGGCCCAGAAGAAACTATGAGCTCATCTTCATAAAAGTGCAAGCTTAAGCACTGGGAGGGAAGTACTTAAATCAAGCTGAGCTTCAAAAGGCAGAAGTTAGGGGTCAAGGCCTAGGGGGTGGAAACGGGTTTTTGTTTTGTTTTGTTTTTACTGAAAGAAACCTTCTGGACTCTTCGCCATAAGTGACCTAGAGATAACAGCATAAAACAATTTCTTTTAATTCTGCTCAACAGTGATGTCTGTAATGCTACACAAGATTGCATGAAACAGTTGCAAGCCATGAAAGAATAAACTGATACGGAAACACAGAACAAAGTCCCAGCATCCAAGGCATGTGTCCCATCCAACTGGAAGTTTCTAGAATGGCTCAAGAAGGATTAGAAGGCTGCTGTAAGTGACATAGGTTTTACTTGAAGGAAGTGGCATGGACAAGGCACAGGGATGGGGATCACATGGTGTAGGGGGTGAGTAGAAGGTGAGAGTGGGAGACAAGATTGTCTTGGTCCCTGGAACCAAGATAAGGCAGGGGAAGTTTAAAGGCGTCAGAAACCTGTGTCTTCCACGCTTATCAGTTCCTTTCACTGGTTGGAGGACATCCTTCACCACCTGAGTGATTCCCAGGACATATGGGCCACACACACTTCTCTGCAATGCACTGAATCCATAATCCTCCTCAGATCAGGACTGAGCATTGGCTTAGCCTTCCTGCCTTCCTGATCTCACCACTTTCCCCAGGTCCTTTCCCTTTTCCACATACTCCTAGCTCCCTCCACCAGTCTCAGCACATCTTATCCCCTTGTCCCTTCACCTCACAGCTCCCTCTGTTGTCTCTCAAAGGTGACAGTGATAGACATCCAGCATTGCTGCCCAAGTGCCTCCCTGTCTTCTCCACTCATAGGCAATATTTATGGGCTACCAAGGGCCCTTCTGATTCCCTTTACCATGTCCAGTGTGAAAAGCAGAAAATACAGGCCCGGGCCACCATATCCACCACAAGCCCAGGCCTCTTATGTGTGAGGGAACTGAAGAGGTAACATGTTGATTATCTTCTTTCATGGGTTCCAGAAACATATTGTTGAAGCTCTGGCTCCTAGTACCTCATAATGTGACCGTATATGAAATCTTTTTTTTTTTTTTTTTTTTTAGTTTTTTGAGACAGGGTTTCTCTGTGTAGCTTTGTACCTTTCCTGGATCTGGCTCTGTAGACCAGGCTGGCCTCGAACTCACAAAGATCCGCCTGCCTCTACCTCCCGAGTGCTGGGATTAAAGGCTTGCGCCACCACCGCCTGGCCGTATGTGAAATCTTTAAAGAGGTAACTGAGTTAAAAATAGATTAGGATGGGCCCTATGCTGGCTAGTTTTATGTCAATTTGAAACAAACTAGAGTCATCAGAGAGGAGGGGACCTCAATCAAGAAAATGTCTCCATAAGATGGGGCTGTAATAGCCGGGCAGTGGTAGCTCACGCCTTTAATCTCAGCACTCGGGAGGCAGAGGCAGGCGGAGGCATGCAGATCTCTGTGAGTTCGAGGCCAGCCTGGGCTACAGAGTGAGTTTCAGGAAAGGCTAGCCCATTGTGGATGGTGCCACCCCTGCATTGGTGGCCCTGGATTCTATAAGAAAGCAGGCTGAGCAAGCCATAAGGAGCAAGCCAGTAAGCAGCACCCCTCTCTGGCCTCTGCATCAGCAACTGCCTCCAAATTCCTATCCTGTTTGAGTCCCTGCCCTGACTTCCTTCAGTGATGGGCTACAATGTGAAAGTGTAGGACAAATAAACCTTTTCCTCCCCAACTTGCTTTTGGTCATGGTGTTTCATCACAACAATGATAAGCCTGACAGGTCCTAACCAATCTGACACTTGGATACAGACACACAGGAAGACCATGTGACACCGGTGGAGAAGATGGTCCTCTAGCTGGCCTCAGAGAAACAGCCTTGCTGTTGTCTTGATTTTGGACATCTAGACTCTAGAACAATTGAAAAATAAAATCCTGGTTCTCAGTGCCTGCCAAATCCATGGGCCTCCTCTGAAGAAACCTGTTTTGTGCTGATACCTGCAAAATTGGCCAGACCCAGAGTTTTATGGTCAGGCTACCTTGAATATCACTGATTAGACCAAAGGTCAAAGGCCTGGCTAACCCAGTCATTGCAGAGGAGAGCTCTGTTTTGTACAGAGCCAAGTTCTCTTAGAGAACTTTGAACACCAGCTAGGAACCCAGAGAGCAGTGAAGGGAGAGAGCAAAGTTGAGGACGAGACACACTATAACTAAAGCCCCTTCTGCAGTGACAGCAGGCTGCCTGGACAGCCAGAGTGGCTGCCATTTCCCAATGGTCATGGAGAGGTCCCCACTCTTCCACGAGGCCAGATGAGGAGACTGTTAACATAGGAGAATTTCCTTGTTAGTGCTTGCTGGAGCTCTCCTAAGCCTGAGCCTACGTTTCTTTTAGCAATCTGAAAGAACTGAACTAAAACAATAAGCTGCCCTTCTTTGTTGTCATCCTGCCATACCAGCCAGGCTGCCCTTCAGGAGTAGTACTTAACGATCTTCCGGAGAATGATACTGATGTCTCCATCTATCTGCAACCTATTATCAGGAGCTAATCAGCACAACAGGTCTGTGTACACCAATATCAAAAGAACTTGTCTCAAAGGGAGCAAGGTATATATCTATCCATTCAACATGAAAATATTTATGATTAAGAACAAATCTATGTATTTTGCATATGTATATAAAATAAAATACACATACAGATGATAAGAAAGCAGAGGAGAGGGTTGGAGTATAGTTCAGTGTAGCTCAGAGTACTTGTCTAGTATGCGTGAAACCCTGAGTTTGGACTCCAAGCAGTGGATAAGCTGAATGTTGTGGTGCACACCTGTAATGCCAGCATTTGGGAGGCAGAGGGAGAGGGATCACAATGAAACTATCCTGGGGTACTAAGTAGGGGAATGGAAGGTGACCAATAATTGGCCCTCAGGAAGGAGAAAAGAGTAAATTTGATCGCTCTCAACCATGTAAAGTTGAGAGAGAAAAAACTGACTCCTCAAAGTCTCAAAGTTGTCCTCTGATGTTCACACACATGCAATGGCACACACACACACACACACACAATCATCATCAAACAAAACAAAACTCAGAATCTGGACAGCAGGAAAGTCCTGGGTAATAAGAAGCTGAGATGGAAAGACCCTGACAGAATGACACTAGTCTCAGCACAAATGAATAGATCACATGGGCCGCCCTGTACACCCCTCCAAGTCTGTATGCTGATATCCTGACCCTCAGGATCTCGAAAAGTAACTGCATTTACATACAAGGCCTGTAAAGAGGTAATTAATTAGATATAAGGTCACTAAATAGGACATAATCCATTCTGATGGGTGTCCTTATAAGTAAAGGAAATCTAGCCACACAGAGAGACCCCAAGGATATGCATGCAAAGGCCAGGTAAACACACAGGGGGAAGGTGGCCATCTGAGAGCCAAGGGGAGAGAACTCAGAAGATGCCAATCCTGCTGACCCCTCAACTCTCCAGAATTATGAGGAGACAAGTCTGTTATTCAAGCTCCAGTCTGAGCTATTTGATATGGAAGCCTGAACTGTTTGTGAATCTGCTGAACCTGTGGCATTCCAAAATATAATGGAAGGGGGCATCCTGATCCAACTGGAAGTGGGCAGCAATCACACGAACCAGAGAAACAGCTGAAGCCCCTAGGAGAGGCTAGCAGAAAGCGGCTTCAGTGTCTGAACAGGGTGCCCCAGGACAAGGGCTGCAGATCAAGGGAACCCCCTTTCATACTGCTCTATTCATCGGTACTGCCATAGCTGAGACTGGGCTGCTGTGGTCCTCTGTGCTACACTGGCGCGCTCAGGTCTCCTGCTGGAAACTGATCTGAAGAGCTCAGTTGAGTGACAGCCTCCAGCCGCTGCACCTTTGGATATATCTAATGCTAACCCAGAGTCTGCGGTGCCCCCAGCTGTTTCTAGCCAATGACTGAGTACAGCTAGGTACTAGAGAAAGACTATTTTCTGTCTGACCAGGAACTTGGCTAGGACACAGTTCCTGTTCTGGGACCCACCCCCCCCCTCCGCCAGCCTTTGCGTTTTTTCCCCCCCCCCCCCATTGATCGATCGATTGGGTGATCGATCAGTCATTGATTCATCGGATTGGACACACGGGAACCGAACTCGCTACCTTGGACACCAGAGGCCGGACGCCTAACCTCTGAGCCACCTCTCTGGGTCGCTCAGCTTAGGCTTTCTTAGACCTGCTCCTCCCATCAGCCCTCTATCCCTACCCAATCTCTCTGTAGGTGTCTCATCTACACTGATACCCAAAGCCTCTCATTGCCCAGCCCTATACCAGTCTCTAGGCTTCATAGAGGGCAGTGTTTCCCCCAGTGAAACACTCCACGGCTAGTTTTGTTTTACTCACCGTTCCTTTTGACTGATTGGGCTGCCCCAGTCTGCCTCCTTAATCCCTTTCCACGCCACTAAAGTCATGCTAAAATTCAAATCTGGTCTTGTTGCATTCTGCTTTCAAGATACCTGGACATTTACAAGACAAAATTGAAAGACGTAAGTCTCTTTGGATTCAGCCTGTGCTCAACTGTCTGCTCTCCTATCTCCCATCTCTACCCCATTCTGTCAGCCAGATGGAATGTTCTGTGTACTCTTATAAACCCGAGTGCTATTTTATGTCAAGGCTTTTGGCTGAAAATTCCTTCATGGAACATCCTTTCCTACTTTCCAACCTTTCTACACACACACACACACACACACACACACACACACACTTCTATCGATCTTTGGATTCTCACTAAGACCCACTTCAAATGTCTCCTCCATGAAAGGTTCCCAAGAGCAAAAGGCCTTCATCCTTGACCACATCACAGCCTCCTAACAGATAACCGAGACTAGGAGCCTGGATGACGTTTCCCCCTCATAGTTCTGAAAGCTGGAAGGCTGAGACGAAGGGGTTTCAGGGTTGGTTCCTTCTGAGTCCTTGCTTCTTGGCTTGAATTGGCTGTCTTCTTCTCATGAGTTCACCTGATTTTCATTCTGTCCCTGTGTATCCCTAAAGTTTCCCAATTTCCTCTTCTCACAAAGACATATGATATTAGATTAACGATCTACCTTAAGTTCCCTTAAGAGACCTGATATATAAATGTGTTCACATTCTGAGTCCCAGGCAGACACTCGCACCCAAAGAACTCACCCACCCAAACAAAGCCATGTCCATGTTGTGCTATTTTTGTACTCAACACCTAAGACATTCATCAAACTTCCCAGTAATTTTTTTTCTCTTAGGAAAACCTTTAGGGTAGAAATAAAATCATTTCTGTATTCTTAACTTTAGTACAATACACGTACATAGTAGATGTTCAAACTCTGAGGGAGAGTAGGTGTACCTCCATGTGTTCTTTTGTGCACACACATGTCTTTGTGAAACATAACATTAAAGTTCCTAGCTTATATCACAATACTCTGCTCAGCCATTTGGGCCCTGCCTACCTCCTCTTGTAGACCATCACCCCATGCCAGCCTCCTTTTCCCTGGCCCCATCAGGATCTATGATTCTTCATCCCTGTGGTGGAGAAAGACACATAGGACTTGTGGGTGTCTTAGGGAGCCTGGCCTTGAACTTCATAATCAACGTGTTCCTGTAGGCTGAAGGGAACAAGGAAAGTTCTCCTTTCCTGAAGAAGAGATCCTAGGGCTTAGAAAAGGAATCCTGGAAAGCAAGAAATTGGGTCTCCTAAGGAAAGGTTCTCTGTCCGCTATTTTTTGTTGTTAAGTTAATCCAAGTTAATTTCTATTATTAACAATCAGAAGACTTTAATGAGCTAACTTGAAAGATCATTATAAAGAATGAACTGACTTCATTGAGAAAGAAAGCTTGGATTGAAGGTCAATGTTGGCCAGGACACTGTAGAACATAGTTAATATGGAAAGCCGGGCAAGGACGGATTGTTGAGTCTAGATACCTCTTAGGTCCCTCTACAAGGACATAGATACCTCTTCTGGTCAATGGCTCTGGCCGTTCACCTCCATCTTTTTACCCAAAGTGAAATGCAGAGAGCAAGACAAAACGCTTCTTGAGAATCTCTAGGTCTGAAGGGGAAGGGTGGCATTCGGTTCCCAGAACAAACACACCTGGCAATAAGGGACCTAGGATGGAAGGATGAGTGGGCCAAGGAGAAGAAAGTCTGTGCCTCTGCAACAACCAGCAGTTACAGACGGGCTGGGATGAAGGAAAGCCTTTCCCAGAGGAGCAAGGTGAGTTGAGTTCACCAAATTTGGATGAGGAAGCACAAAAACTGCAGCCTCAGCTCACAGCTTTCCTTATATAGTTGTGAAAAAGTCACTTCTACAGAAGCTGAATAATGGTCCCCAAAGACGTCCACATCCTAACTCCCAGAACATGTAAACGTTACGTTAAAGGGTAAGGAAGCCACTGCATATATAACTAAACCAAAGACCTTGAGACAGGGAGATTATCCTGGACACCCACACAAGGCTGATGTATTTGTAAGAGTGCTGGGAGAGGGAAAGAACTGATAACCAGGAGAGGCTGGAGTAGGAGGAAGCACCCAGAGATGAAAGATGCTTCCCGAACATGGGGGAGAGGAAGGTGAAGGCGTGACAGACCATGAAGTACCCTCATACTCTTTGGTAGATAACATCTGCCTTCAGTGTTCCTGTGAAAGCAGAACTACTTGATACAGTCAATAAACATTCACTATTGACAAAGATGGAAGAAGAGAATTGACTCCATGAAGCTGTCCTCTGACCTCCACATGCATGCTGTGGTGTGTGTGGGCCCCCTCCACATCATGCATACATGCACACACACACACACACACACACAAATAAATGAATGATTAAATACAGTGGGAAAAAATAAATGTTCACTATTATAGTTATCACCACCCCCAGCTCCTTAAATTCTGAAGACTGAACTCAGGGCATGGCATGTGCTAGACAAGCACTCTACTAATGAGCTACATCCCAGACCTATTTCTGGATCTCTTAAAGTTGATTCTCCAATGTGGTGACTACAAGCCATTGATGACTATTAAATACTGGAAATATGTTTTTTCCTGAATTAAAGTGTGCTGTAAATATAAAATAAACACAAAGTTTCAGATTTTTTTTTTATAATGGTTGATCTTAGTCAGCAATTTGATATAATTCTGGATGCATCTATGAGAGTATTTCCAGAGAAGATTGACCTTAGGGTCAGAGATACGAGAAATTAACACTCTCTTTAAATGTGGGTGGCACCATCCAATAGGCTGAGAGGGGATGGGAAGATCAAAAAGTGGAGGAAGGGAGGATCTTTCTCTTTTCTCATCATGGATAAAATGTCTGCAAAAAGCATCTTGTAAGAGGAGGGGTTCCCATTGGCCCACGGTTTGAAAGGGTACAGATGGCAGGGGAAGACATGATGGCAGAGGCAGCTCCAGTCAGTGACAGAGGTAAAAACCTGAGGGTATCTGCTCACATCTCTGCAGACCAGGAAAGAGAGGAGTCAATTGTAAGTGGGGCCCAGCTACACCTCTGAAGGCCCATCTCCAAGCCATCGGCTTCTTCCAGCTCCCAAAGGTCCCACAACCTCACAAAACAGGATCAACAGCTGAGAGCCAAGTATGCAAACGTGTGACCCTGTGGGGGCGTGTCACAGTCAAACCATAGCGTGAGCATGCTCACTGCATTAGCTGTTCTTCTCATTTGTTGTAGTAAATAACAGGCAAAGGCATCCAAAGGAAGGGAGAGTTTATTTTGGCTTGCGGTTTGAAGGGATACAGTCTATCACAGAGGAGAAAGTATAGCAGCAGAATGTGGAAGCTATTAGTCACATTGAAGTAGAGAGAAGTCTTGCTCAGCTAGCTCCCTCCTTTTTATGTAGCCCAGGACCCATGCACTGGTGCCATCCATCATTTGGGTGAGTCATCCCACCTCAGTTAACCAAATCTAGAAAATTCTTCATGGCTATTCCTAGAGGTTTGTGTTCATGGTAATTCTAAATCCTGTCAAGTTAACAAGACTAACAACCGCATCCCCCTTTGTTCTGAGGATTCCAGATTCTTGGGCTGGGCAGCTATTGGTTTATCCAAGCTTTCTAACCGACAGATAGATTTTGTGGGGCCACTTAGCCTCTGACCAGGAGAGCTAATTGGAGATTGGAGGAGCCAGAGAAACAGGAAGCTTCCTATGAGAGTTCATTTCATGGAACTGTCAGAGAAGCTATACCCATGAAATCTCAACAACATGGCTGCCTAAACAAGGACAATGACAGACGTACAAAGATGAAAAGGGAAAATCTCACAAGGCCTCAAACCCTAGACAAAGACGGACAGACAACTAAGGACAGGACAAGAAATAGTCCTTCCCAGGGAAGAGTCCCCTGTTGGTTCTCCAATGGTCAGGACTGAAATACATTATAAGAACTGAAAAGGTTGTATTTATATATTTAGGAATATATACTAGGAGCATAATCTTTAATTGTTGTTATGTACATATGTATAACAATATGTATGTAACAACAATTATACATACATATGTATATAATAGCAATATGTATGTAACAACAATTATAGAAATAGAGGCCACAAATCTGAGAAAGAGCAAAGCAATGCACAGGAAGGATTGGAGGGAGGAAAGAGAAGGGGGAAATTATGTAATTATATTTTTTTAAAAATTAAAGCTAATTTATAAATGTCCTTATAATTTCATACATATCTTATTGATTCTGTTCTTCTGGGGACCCCAACTAGTGTACTTATTGAAAACTAGAGAAGTATGTTAAATAGCTCTATAGTTTAATATGTATTATATGCTAAAATGATATTTGGGCAGAACAGATTAAATAAAATGTATTATTGATTTCATCCAATCCCTTTTACCATTAATAATATGCTCTTAGAACGTTTTAATTTCTTTCTTTTTTGAAACAGGTTCTCATGTATCCCTGGATGACTCCAGACTTGTATCAAGGGATGGCCTTGAACTTCAGATCCTCCTGCCTCCACTCCCCGAGTTCTGGAATTACAGGTGTGCACGGCCACACCCTGTTTATGGGGTGCACTGATTGAACCTGGGTTTTGTGCATCCCACACAAGCAGTCTGCCAACTAAGCTCAGCTCCGGCATAAACTCTGTACCTTTGCAGCACCTATAAGCAGAGCCAGTCTGTGGCCAGATGGGTTCCCAGTTTGAAAAAACATATTCCTTACTACACCAGGTTCCTTCATGATTGGCTTCATTCAGATGGTTTCTTTGCCTTTCCTTGGAACCTGGTGGCCACCTAAGAAATTGATTCTCCATGAGTCTGTAGGCCTTGTCACAAGAAGTTTCAATCAGGGCAGGTCAGCAAGGGTGATCAGCTACACACTTGACACCAGAGACTTTGTAAACAAGCTGATTTTGTTGTCGTTGCTTGTTTTTTGTTTGTTTGTTTGTTTTGGTTTTTGTTTGTTTGTTTGTTTGTTTTGCTTTGTTTTGTTTTTGAGATAGGGCTTCTCTGTGTAGCCGTGGCTGTCTTGGAATGCAGTCTTTTTGTTTTGGGGTTTTTTTTGTTTGTTTGTTTGTTTTTTTGGAAATGAGGATCGAACCCAGGGCCTTGCGCTTGCTAGGCAAGTGCTCTACCACTGAGCTAAATCCCCAAACCCGGAATGCAGTCTTTAGAACAGGATGGCCTCTAATTCAGACATTCACCTGTCTCTGCCTCCTGAGTGCTGGGATTAAAGGCATGCGCCATCACATCTGACTTTATAAACTGATATTTTGACTACCAGCTTCTAACTACAGAAATTCTCACTTGGTAGTTCAGAACTGAAACCGGAAAGAAAGTTGGTTCGATCCCAGCTCTACTATCAGATTAGATGACCACACCCAGGGCTTTCGAGGGAGCCATGTTTCAGAGCCATATCTAAGGGAGGCAACTGTGAAGTGCTGGTCATTTGATAGCTCCCTAGCTCCCGATGGTTTCATGGTGCTGGGTCCAGGACTCAGCAAAGTGCGTCCCTCCACTGTAGCTTCTTCACGGTTACTTTCTACCAAGAGGGGTAGATGCTAGAGGCAGGAAGGCAGAAGGGAGAAGAACTGCCCTTCCTGTGGGCTGGCTGTCCTGGTCTTCCTACTGGGAGGCTGGTCTCTGTCCGAAATATCCATCAGTGCTCTCAGAAGGAATGGTCCTCATGTCACCAACTGGAGCATCTGCAGCAGCCAGGTGGCACCCATGCTTAGAAATCAGAGCTCCGCCAGGCTCCTCCTTCCATAGAATTAGTCAGGAAGGGACTTAACTAGGTGGGTAAGGACTTTGCAACCCTATTGTAAGGCATGATGATTCTGACGTTACATCCTTGTTCCCCAGCAACTAAGAGTCTGTCTGTCATGCTCTCTCTCAGAGTCTGTCTGTCATGCTCTCTCATTCTCTCAGTTCACCAGCTGAACACATTCTGTTAGCATACTTTGTGTGGTTACTCTCTTCCTGGGTAAGCACTAATATGAAGACTTCCACTCTATGGCACAGAGATGTTTAGGGTGACCTTCATGATTCCAGAACTATCCCTTCCCCTGGAGTGGGGAAAGCACCTGTCACCAGAATCTGAACCACAGAATGTGACAAAAGGACTTCATAAACACAGTTAAGGGTC
This sequence comes from Peromyscus attwateri, assembly GCA_902168425.1. NCBI lineage: Eukaryota > Metazoa > Chordata > Mammalia > Rodentia > Cricetidae > Peromyscus > Peromyscus attwateri. Next base: position 17,113 of record CABHPP010129394.1, read on the forward strand.
CCTAACTAGTTGAGTTTCCTTTTACAAAAGGGAAGATGATCTGGGATGGGTCTGATTTGATCAGATGAAAACCTGTAAAAGAAGAACCAGGCCCTCCCTGAGGTCAGAGAGACCCTCAACCATGAAGAGCTAGGGGGTCAGCTTCTAGAACCTGGGACCTGCCTTCAGCTGGCACCAAGCAACACTCTAAGATCATTCAGTCTCAAGCAACACTCTGAGATCATGCCATCTCAAGACAACCAATTTGGCCAACAAACTGCATGAGCTGGGCAGATCCCCTGCAGCGGAGCCTCCAGATGCAAACAAAGAAATCCCAGTTACTGGACAGGAGCCCCAGGAGCCCTGGACAGAGCACCAATAAGCCATGCTGAGGCGCTGATAGGAGCTGCAAGCCACTGTGTACTTCCTTTTAAGCTGCTGGACATGTGGCAGTTTGTTACACAGCAACAGAAAATGAATACAACCTCTAAAAGCTTCCCATGAGGCAAATTAAACATAATGTTTAAACTATCCATGAAAACCCCAGGAAAGCGGCCGGGCTTTCTCTTCCAGGTTAGAGCATACAGCACCAGCTGAAGCAGGTGGCTTTCACTTAGGGACCACACTGTTCAAAATTACATGTATTTGGAAACACTGGACTAACATTCATTGTAACAAGACATCACACAAGAAAACTGAGATTTATGAAGAAGGAAACAGTGTCTCCCTCACACCCACGTCCCACAGCTCTCGCTGAACGGAATAGCAAGGAATCCCCTACCTATTTCCAGTATTCTACTGCTGAAGTCTGTAATTGTGTTTACTTAAGTCAGACGAGAATATCATGCAATGCTTCTTTATTTGAGCTTTCGTGTTTGCGTTTTTTAAATTAACAAGACATTTGTGATTAGTATGGAGAAGTTTCATTTTTTTTTTTACTTTAAGACATTTAGTTTATCAAAGATTGTATGGAACCTGCTAATAGTCTGTTGATTAAAAGAAAAGGAAAAAGGAAGGAAGGAAGGAAGAAAGGAAGGAAGGAAGGAAGGAGAGAGAGAGAGAGAGAGA
>CABHPP010129394.1:25232-41123 GCA_902168425.1 Peromyscus attwateri
AGATAGATAGATAGATAGATAGATAGATAGATAGATAGATAGATAGACACACACTAGAGTTATCTGGGGAGAGGAACCTCAACTGAGAAAATGCCTCCATCAGATTGCCTGTAGGCAAGTCCATGGTGCGTTGTCCTGATTAATGATTGACGTGGGTGGGCCCAGCCCACTGTGGGTGGTCTGGGTGCTCTAAGAAAGCAGGTTGAAAAGGGGGGCTGCTGAGGAACAATCCCCAAAAGTGATCTCTAGCTTCCAATTGCACACAGATGCACCTGCACATATTCAAACACACTCACACACACACATTATATTATTAATTTTAGCACATTTTAAAATTTAACTATTGCTGGGCAGTGGTGGCACACACCCTTAATCCCAGCACTCAGGAGGCAGAGGTAGCTGGATCTCTGTAAGTTCGAAGCCAGTCTGGTCTACACAATGAGTTCCAGGACAGCCAGGACTGTTATACAGAGAAACCCTGTCTTGAAAAATCAAAAAAAAAAAAAAAAAAAAAAAGAGAGAGAGAGAGAGAGAGAGAGAGAGAGAGAGAGAGAGAGAGAGATTGAGCTTTTGGGTTGGGGATTTAGCTCAGTTGTAGAGCGCTTGCCTAGTAAGCGCAAGACCCTGGGTTTGATCCTCAGCTCTGAAAAAAAAAAAATTTAACTATTAACCTGAGACACTGTGGTGCACACTTTTAATTCCAGCACATCAGAGGCTGAAGCAGAAACACCTTGAGTTCCAGGCCCCTCTAGAATAGATTAGGAGAACCTTTGCCAGAAAACCAAGATAGGGAGTGGAGAAAAGGGAAGGGAAGGAGAGAGGGGGATGAGAAGTTAGGGGAAAAGAGGGGAGAGAGGGAAGAGAATGGGGAGGAGTTAAAAAGGAAAGGGTAGGCCGGGCGGTGGTGGCGCACGCCTTTAATCCCAGCACTTGGGAGGCAGAGGCAGGCGGATGTTTGTGAGTTCGAGGCCAGCCTGGTCTACAGAGCGAGATCCAGGAAAGGTGCAAAGCTACACAGAGAAACCCTAAAAAAAAAGGAAAGGGTAGGGACAAGACTGTAGGGGAGGGAAGGGGAGAAGAAGGAAAGACTGGGGGGTGGGGAAGCTGTGATTTGATTTAAGTGTTTACTATAAGCAAAGGTGAAATGCAGATCAATTGGGGGGGGGGGCAGTGCAGGTTGAGCCAGCCATGGGGAACAAGCCAGTAAGCAGCTCTTTCCCCTGTCCTCTACTTCAGTTCCTGCCTCCAGGTTCTTGTCCTGCTTGAGTTTCTGCCTTGGTTTCCCTCAAGGATGGACTGTGATCCTGACATGTAAGTCAAATAACCCCTTTCCTCCCCAGGCTGCTTTTCTGGTCATGATGTCTTTACTACAGCTACAGAAAGCAAACTAATAACAGACTAACAGACAGACAGAGAAATATGAGAACAATTGAGGAAGACACCCAAGATTGTCCTCTGGCCTGCAAGGCACAAACACATACATGTGTGCGCGCGCGCGCGCGCGCGCGCGCGCGCGCACACACACACACACAAAAGAGAACAATGAATTAAAGCTCCAAAAAAACACAGGCCCATGATCCCAGATGCTCAGAAGGTTGAGGCAGGAGGATTGTAATTTCAAGGACAGCCTAGATTACTTAATGAGATTTCATCTCAAAATAAAAAGTGAAAACCAAGGGCTGTGGGTAGGGCTCAATGGCAGAACATTTACTTAGCTTACATGAGGCCCTGGGTCGAAACCCAGTATCACAAAAATAAATTAATTAAATGAATCTTAAATAGAAGAAGATATTAACAGAGATAAAACTAGTTGAAAGCTATGAAAAAGAATACATGACACCGGAGCCCCCGATGATGTAAGTGACAGGTGTCTACCCCGCCCATATGCGCAGAGCATCACTAGTTTCTTGTCAGGAGCTGCAATCTTTTGCCAGCAGCTTTGCTGAGGTTGTGGGAGGCCCTTCTGCCTGCACCTGAGGTAGGAATGAACTCCCTCACACGCCACCCACTCCACCTTCACACTGAGCTACCCTCAACCAGTAACCCTAGGGAGTGTGTAGAGATAGCTTCACTGTCGTTCCCTGTGGGAGAAGCCCCTAAGGCAGGCATCTACTCCTCAGCTAATCCCAGGATCTGGTCCCAGTGCCCATAAGTGGTGGCTGCCTTCCCACACCCATAGCACCTCCTGTTCCCCTTCAGTATCTTCAAGCACAAACCAACTACAGCATCAAAATCAAATTCTCATCTCATAGGAAAACCCAAGCTGTACATTGAATTTTTTTGAAGTCTATACCAAAACTGCAAGATACCTCAGCAAGTAAAGCTGTTCGCTGCCAAGCCTGATGACCTATGCTCTATCCTCAGGACCTGCTGGTGGAAAGAGAAAACCAACACCCCCAAAGTGTCCTCTGACCTCCCCACGGGCATGGGCACCCACGCTCACATACCCAGAATAAATAATGGAAAAGGTCTACACCTATAGAGAGGGAGAAATGAAAACAGGAATGAACTAAGTCTGCAACGACACCGCTTAACCACAGACTCAAATGACAGGTCATCAGCACACACGCATACACAGGCTAATCTTTCTCAATGTTTTCATGTAAAATTTTATGTCAGCTTACTTGAAAAACCTTGATAAAATGGTAGATGTATGGGAAAATATCAATCATCAAAATTGCGTTAGGAGAATGTAAAAGATCTGAAAAACTAATCCACACGGGACAAACTGGAAAAACATGGGCAGACAGTTGTATCCTCGGAAGACGACCGACCGGTCTGGATCGAGAGTTCCTAACATGACCAAAATGCGTGTACATTTCAAACACACAGCCAGTGGTTAATACTAACAAAAAAGGAGAGTCTGTAGTACTAATAGCAGATAGAATAGATTTCCCAGTCATAAATGTGACTAAAATAGCACCAGAAAGAGAAAATTACAGACCAACCTGACTTATGAATATAGATGCAAAAATCCTGAATAAAATATTAGCCAATTAAATGCGGCAGCATCATAAAAGAATAATGTATCATGATCAAGAAGGTTTATTTTTATAAGAATACAAGTAAGGACCAAAATTAGAATTTCTATTAATATGACATTACCCATATGAATAAAAAGATTAACTCAATAGACACTAAAAGCTTATTTTTTTTGCTATTAGAAAAAGAAGAAAAACTAAATAATCTGGAGATGGAAATACATTTATTTAATAGGACAGGAATATCTACCTCAATCTTGGGGAACTTCTCAGTAAAGTTAGTAATAAGATCCAAATGGTTGTTATTACCACTGACATGTCATATGGCTATGACCATTTCAGTGCACAACCATAAGACAGAATGTCCTATTACAAAAAAAAAAAAGATGTGTACAGCCATCATATCAGAAACATGACAACGCACAGCTTTCTGAAAGAATGGTCTTAACTATAGTTAACATAGCTGTCTACCTTAAAAGCCAAAGATGCTGTAAAAATAAACAAAGGTCATCCAAATAAAAACAGAAACCATCCAGTCTGAGCTTGCTATTAGCAGGAAGGTGAGCTGTCATCACTTGCATTTGGAAGATTCTGAGGCAGGTGGAGAAGAGGGAAGCTTTACAGTTGGGGGGAGTGTTTCTGTATTCCCTGACAGATACTAAATGTTTGCCCTTCCATCTCCCTCAGCCAGCTGCCCCCCAACCTCGTATGTTGAAACCCTAATCCTGATGTGGTGGTGTTTATTAAAGGCAGAGCCTGTAGGAAGCAATCATCTTGATAACAGAGCCCTCATAAATGGAATTAGAAACTTTGCAACAAGCTGGGGGTGACAGCGGAGCGGGGAGGGGAGAGAGAGGGCAAGCTCTTTCCCCTTCCATTCTCCCAAGTGAGGTTCTGAGCATGCCGATGCCTGCAGCCAGGAAGAAGGTCCTCACCGGAGCCCAGTGAGGTCACACTCTGACCCCAGGCTTCCTACTTCTAGAACTGTGAAAAATAATTGTCTATCGCTTTTAAACCACACAGAGTGGGGCTTGGTCAGAGTAAGGCGAACCAAGACTGATAAATTGCCGGTCTGGGAACCTGGAGGCGGGCTAACTGGAAGCAGCATCTATGAGATTGTCTCGGGGAACATATTTCACTTTCCCTGGTTGGTCCTGACTTGGAAATAAGAGTTAAAACCTTGGAGGAAAGCTATTTTTAGCTGAGTCCTGGTTTTCCTGTGCCCATTAATGCAGCAAAGCTGGTTTGGCTCTCTTGCTCTTGCTGCAAAGGTCGTAGGTCACCGTTCTGTCATCATTCTATGGTCCAGCCCTGGCCTGTTTTCATGCTCTGTTCCTTAATAACAATCAGAAAACAAAGCATGCAGTTACAACCTAGATTTTTTTTTACTTTGAGTTATTCAGCCCTCTGTTTTGTTTTCTTGGTTTTGTTTGGTTTTGTTTGGTTTGGTTTGGTTTGGTTTGGTTTTTTGAGACAGGGTTGTCACTATATAGCTCAGGCTGGCTTTGAACTCCCAGCTGTCCCGCCTCAGCTTCCTGACTGATGAGTTACAGGCATGCCTTCCACACCATGCCTAGCTCCTTCAGCCTTCTTTGATTACTGATCTCTTAAACTCAGAGGACGCCTAGCTCCCCCAGCCCGCGCAGCACACTTGGCACCCTTCCTGTTAGGCGTGTTTCTCTAGGGACTTTGTATTTCCTCTGCTTGCTTCTTGCTGTGACTTCTGTCACTGAGTTCCCAGTGTTTCCTCTTCAACAGCCTCTCACAACAACTTTATCCTTTCTACGCAGTGGATGCTGGGCCTGTAACTTCATTTACCAAAGCACCAACAGCCAAGAGTGTCATGCAGTGGTCTCCCCCTAGTCATTGGTAGACCGTGTTCCAAAACTACCCCCAGGAGACAGAAGCCTGAAGCCATAGATTGCACTGTATACTCCATGTTTTGTCCTATACCTATGATTAGATTTAATTTCTTAATTAGGTACAGTGAGAGATTGGCAATTAATACTGAAATAGAACAATTAATACACTGCCATACAAATTATGTGAATGGGGTCCCTCGAAAACATCTTACTGTGCATGTACACTGTCTCACAGAGGAAGCCCTGTGCTGCTGCTCTGTCACATCTGAATTGCCAGCATCACTACTCTTGTGCTTTGGGACCACTGTTAAGTAAAACCAAGGTCACTTCAACACAAGCACTGTGATACCTCCAGCTGACCTTATAACCAAGATGGATAAGGGCAGCTGGGGGAATGGCAGCCCAGTTCCTGGGCTGAAGAAGTTTAGGGCAAGGGTGAGGTATGCCAGCCAGGAGGACCCTGTCACAGGTAGGGACTGAGGGATGCTGGCAGAACCTGGCTACCAGGTCTGCTTTGATGTGTTAATAGCACCTCAGCTGGCAGTTTGTTCCGGGTTTGGTACCTAACATCCCAACCTTTTTGTTGATAATAAGATGATAAGGGACAACATAATGACTACTTCTTGTTGACATTAGGGCATCATCATTGGAGACTCAAGAAAGCTGGAATACTGGCCAGGGCCAGGAAGAGAGAGAGGAGGGAAGGCTGTTTCCACAGCTGTCCAGGCTCTATGGGACGACCTGGGGCTAGGGAAGTGCAGGCCAAGTTGGAACAGTTTGTGAGGTTGCACTATCGGTGCTAGCCACTCCAGAGCTGTTTGGGATGCAGATTCCAAGGCAACACCTGGGCCTGGTGAATCGCTGGAGCAGTCTGCAGTTAATCTGAAATCTACTGGGACAAATAGACTAGCGACAAAAGGTAAAGTTAAGGAATTTAGAGTAAATTTTTTATCTTGGGTGTACACTTGAAACTTCCAGGCCCACAGTCCTGGTCTTTCGGGGAAGGAGTCACAAGACCAGGGGAGAGAGAGCTAGCCTATCCTCAGGAACAGGCTGGTGGGGAAACTGAGGAGTACTTATCTGGAGTCCATTTGACCTGCGAGAGGTGGATCCAAGTCGACTCCCTGAAGCTTACATTAATGTTTTTAAGTTTACAAAAAGAGAGAAAAGTTTTAGATATGTTAGCATTACCACTGTTTATAATCTGTACTGAAATCCACATTGTAGAAAGAGCAATAGACTCATGCCTTTGAGTCATAGTAAAAGCTTGAGAACCCAAAAGTGATTTTGGGTTTTAAAAGCGTCTGGTAGCAAGGTCAACTGTTGGTAAACTGTTTGTCTTCCTCAGCTGGAGACCTATAGCTCTAGGGAAGTGAGGCCTGAGGCCTGATTTTTTACGTATGAAGAGGAGGCAGCTGTAGCCTTGAGGGGGGAGCCCGTATACTTGCTGTTGTTAAAGCTACCGTTAGTCATTCAATACCATCAGAGATCTGAGAAGGATAAATTACAGCAGGAAGTATAATCCAAATGGCCTATCCATTATAATGACTCTTACCCACTACCTAGACGGTTGCTCTAGGCTCCCGTGGTCTCCATGGCTTCACGGGGGCAGTGGTCAATCTTTGGCTGTCCTACAGGACAGCATTTCATCTTCAGCTTCCACACAGAGCAGCATCAACCTTCAGACTCAGGTCTGAGAGAGGTTCCTGTGGAGGAAGATGCTGTGGGATATCTTTCCGTACTCTGTGAATGTATGCTGTGTCCATTGGTTAGTAAATAAAACTGCATTGGCCTATGGCAGGGCAGGAGGGAGCCAGGCGGGAAAATCCAAGAGAGAGAGGAAAAAAGGAGAGTGGGAGGAGACGCCAAAGGAGCAACATGTAATGGGACGCAGGTAAAGCCACGGAACACGTGGCGATGCATAGATAAATAGAAATGGGTTAATTTAAGATGAAAGAGCTAGCTAGCAAGAAGCCTTCCATAGGCCGTACAGTTGGTAATTAATATAAGCCTCTGAGTGATTATTTTATAAGCAGCAGTGGGACTGCAGGACCAGGTGGGACCGGAGAAACTTCTATTACAGGAAGAACTTGAGGGACTGACCTTAGTTGACCAGGCAGACTAGGGCAATCACCCCCCAAAAGTGTCTACAGTTTGTGCAGAGCCCTGGTGGCCAGAGAGGTATAGGGCAGTTATTACCACAATTCAGATGGAGTTGTCTTCCCCCATCCATCTTCTTTGGAGACCTTAGGGTTCCCTCTAGGAGCTGGCATATCTGTCTGTTATGGGAAGCTCTTTTCATTACACACTTTAAATGTCATAATCAGCGGATCCCCAAAGAGTCTGAGGACCATCTAACCAGCTACACCTGAGTTAGTTACTTGCTTTAGGCTCAACCTTGAAAACACACACAGGAGGCTAAATAAAGCTTGTCACTAAAAATGAATTACATAATAGTCTACAAGTAGGTAGCTCTTATAAGATTAGGATTTTACAGCTTTATTCCTGAATTCCTGTTGAGTTTGAGACTTAAAATTTTGAGTAAACTATTCACTTGACAATTCTTTAGCAAAACATCAAACCACAAATAATAGACTGGGAAGTTTCTTGATCCCTTTATAGTGTATCATTACAGAATATCAGGTTTTTTTTTTCTATAACTCAGTTTATCCAAAGAGCTAAAGCTTAACAAAGTGAGCAAAGACAAAGAGGCCAGACAAATATCACAGTGAATCCGAGTAGACCTTAGGAATTTGTAAGCCTTGTTTATCAAAGATACCTCATTTATGAAATATATATATTTACTAAACATATGTTGTTTTTTTTATTTTAAATATTTTAGAAGCCTGGCATTAAACAGATTTATCAAAGATCAAGTAGTTAGGTATATATTTTTAAGTTATGTTTTGTTAACCTGAGTATACCCATACAACCTTGGGCATTTACCATCACATAAAAATTCTAATCCAAGGTATTTTGGAAACCTGATGTTGCTTTTTTAATTTAAAAGGAGATACAATGATAAATCAAGGTCTCAGTGGGACTAAGAAGTTTTACAGGTACTGCCTTTGTTGGTTTAGGACATGTGGTCATCTTAAGATGGTAGTGAAGTCACAGGCATGTACCCTGTTTTACCATAGTAAAGATGGCTGCCAGCAATGACTGTTACTTTAAAACATCTATTTTTTTGTAACTCTATCTTAAAATAATCTATTTTCAAACAGGGGTTGAATCTAAGTTACATATACAGTATATTCTAAACAAGAGTTGAATACACATATAGTAAATCATAGCAAATTATGATTACACACACAGATATTTAATTGTAAGCCTTTTGTTATAAGTGTTAAGCTAATTTTTGTGACAGATTTTATAGATTTTTTTTTAACCATACCCAATGAACTTACAAATTTTGAGTTTACAGCATAGTCTGAAAAGATTTTTTGAGAACAGAGCGCAGAGAAATCACAGAGATAAAAGATTTTTAAGAGTGGGAAGTAGAAAAACCTCAGAGATTCTTGAGTTTTGGAAATGCAGAGCAGAACAAGTTTAGATAGAAGAGACTTCGGGATCATCTGTTTGTTCATGGCAGAGGTTGTTATCACGTGAGAGAATGTGAAAATCAAATGTGCCAGTCTTGGGCCATTGATCTGTACCAAGTGGTTTGTAGTCCGAGAAGGAGGAGGGTATCAAAAAATAAAACTCCACTGGAGGGAATTTCTTTTTTTTTTGACAGATTTTTTTTTTTTGGTTTTTTTGAGACAGGGTTTCTCTGTGTAGCTTTGCGCCTTTCCTGGATCTCGCTCTGTAGACCAGGCTGGCTTAGAAAAGCTGCAGAAGAGGAGAGGCCTGGGAGAGCTTGGGAAGAGAGAGCAAGCAGCTCTGAGCAGGGGGAGCTGGGAGAGAGTTAGTTAGTGGAGCTGAGGACTCCTAGGGGAGGCGAGAAAGGGAGAGGGCAGGGGAAAGGATGCCGTGAGTGTCTTTAGTAGAGATGCCCGAATATCAGGTCAGAGCCAGAGATGCTAACAAGCACCCAGGTAGAAGGCTCTAGGAGCCGGAGAGACACTTGTGGCACAGACAAGGAGAGGAATGGTTAGAGCACAGGAAGGGGAGAAGTCGCTGAGAAGGCTGACTCAGAATCTGGGGTCAAATTTGACGGATGGCAGGAGCCAGCAGAAACAAATGATCCCTGCTTGCCATAGGAGAATCAGATCGGCAGCTTGGTTGGGGGATGCCTGATTCTTTGGAAGGGAACTCATATATGCCAATCCTGGGTTTCGGCCCCAGATGAATGAAAAATAAAAAATAAAAAAGAAAGGACATGATTGTTCCTACGTATGGTAGAGGAGTTCATTGTAGATGTGAGGGAGAGAACAGCCTGAGGCAGAAACATCTGGGAGAGTCCAGAGTGAACATGACCCTGAGCTGGGCCATGTGAGGAGAGGGAGGAGGGGAGAGGGAAGAGAGGGGAACCAAGTGTAGCAGACAAGAGGGCAGAAAGGTGAAAAATTAAAAAAAAAAAAAAAAAAAAAAAAAAGGATTGGCATAGCCAAATGATTGAGTTACATAAGGACCAGCCCCTGGGCTGGCGAGTTCAGACTAGGGAGCAGGGTATGCTAGCCATACCCTGTAACAGGTAGGGACTGAGGGATGCTGGGAGAACCTGGCAGCCAGGTCCACTCTGCTATGTTAATAAGCCCCTCAGCCATTTGTCCTGGGTTTGAGACCTAACGCTTAAGACATAAGATTGCAGGCTCTGGAGTTAGGACAGTCCTCCAGGAAGCTGTAGTTGCTTAGTTTGTTTGTTTGTTTGTTTGTTTGTTTTAGATGCTCTCTACACCGTGCAAAGTTGCCAAAAAAAAGTTAACTATCTTAATAGTAATAATTCACAGGAATAAATTCCACTTGTAATATAAGTAATACAAAAGAAGATGCTTATTAGTAAGCATTAAAAAGTGTATAAAGTTGATATAAAGAAAAAATGCGGGGCTGGAGAGATGGCTCAGAGGTTAAGAGCACTGGCTGTTCTTCTAGAGGACCCAGGTTCGATTCCCAGCACCCACATGACAGTTCACACCTGTCTGTATCTCTAGTTCCAGGGCTTCTGATGCCCTCACACAGACATACAAGCAGGTAAAACACCAATGGACATAAAATAAAAAAGAGAATGATAAACAAATTAAAAAAAAAAGAAAAAAGAAAAAATGCAAACCTATTTGGGGAAGACATATTTATGGACAGCAAAGCTTAACTTGTCAAGAGCAGGGGCGGGTGGAGAGAAAGGAAGAAGAGGGGAAGGAAGAGGTCAATGTTTTTGTATTCTTTCATAAAATTGATGTAATTTTACTGAAAATCTCAGAGGAACTTTTTTGTAAACTGGCATAATTAACATAGAATCTACCAAGACAAGAATCAAAAAAATATTGAAAAAGAAGAATATTGTTGTGTTTAGATTTAATGTGTCCGCCATAGACTTAGGTGTCTGAACACTTGGTCCCCAGCTCACAGCCCTATTTGGGGAAGTTTTGGCAGGTAGAGCCTCCTGGAGGGCGTGGGTTACTGGGCCAGGCCTTGAGGTTTCATAGCCTGGCCCTTCTTCCTGTAATCTCTCTGCTTCCTTTTCCAGGATTTGTGGGAGGCCCTAGGTACACTCTTCTGCTACAACAGAGACACTTGCCCCTATCCCTTCCCCTCCAGGGTGGACTGTGTACCCTTAAACCGTGAGCCAAAATAAACCCTCGCCTCCTAAAGTGGCTTGTGTTGGGTATTTTGCCACAGAAATGAGAAAAGAAATTAATACAGAGATCTACATTGTCACATATTAAAATATGCCTCAACGTTAAAATCAAATTACACAGTCTTGTTACACGAGCATACAGATAAATCACAGGACCTAACAGAAAGCCCCATCACTTAAGATTAAGTTCACTTCCAGTAACCAATAAAAAAAAATACAATGTAACAGTGATTTAAATAAGAAAAAGCAACAAGAGAAAAACAAATACAAGCTTATTAATATGTATGCCTCATATAAACATAAGCAAAACCCTAGAAAAAAAATTAAGCCTCACACTGACCAGGGAAGCAGGTAGGCTAACTGCAGATTTTCACCTCTTCCTCCGGTCCTCCAAAGCCACCCCCCCCCCCCCACCCCTGTCTCATCTTCAACTCTGTAACAGATCACCTGCTTCCCCCTCCCCCTCTTCTCTCTGTCCCCATCTCCATCCATCATGTAGATCTCCTCCAACCCTCCTCCCCACTCATCCTGTTATCCCAACCCCTAATTCCAGCAGGCATTCTCCAGAATCTCACCAGCCAAGCCTGCCAGAGAAGCAGGGAGGCCAGTTAAGTAGGTAGGTGAGCTTCAGATCTTCTCTCTCCCTCTTCTCTTCCACATCCAATCCTCTAGTCTCATCCCCAGCTCTATGGCAGCCTACCTGTTGTGGCCTCTCCTCACTCTCTGCCCTTATTCCTAGAGGACTGAGCAGATCTTGTTGGAACACCCTGCTTTCCTCCCACCCGTGGACCCCCTCAGATTCCCCCAACATCAATAGTCTCAATTCCCCAATAATAAGACAGACTGACAGAATGGAGGAGAAAACAGGATCCACCCTTCTGCTGCATCCAAGAAACACACTCAACATCAAGGATATAGACATCACCTCAGAGTAAAAGGATGGCAAAAGATATTTCAAGCAGATGAATCTAAGAAGCAAGCTGGTGTAGCCATTTTAATATTGGACAAACTAGACTTCAAGCTAAAACTAACCAGAAGAGATAGGGTGATAGGAATTCCAGGCACACCCCCATGTTCACTCATGCCCCTGCAGGACACTTAGACATTTCTGCCTAGTCATTTCCGGGCCATATGTCCTAGGTAACCCATGCGCTGCTTGGTCACATAAATCACACGCAGTGTGACCATGTGGTCTATGCTACTTCACGCATGTGCAGGGTGGTCCTTAAAAAAGCGACCCCCATCCCCGACCCACTCATCTTCCCTCTTTTCAGCAGGCCTGATCACGTCTATCCCTTCTCCTTTCTTTAATAAACCTCGTGTTAGCGGATTCTGTAGTGTTTTGTGACTTTTCCTCAAAGGGTAAGAGCACTGCTAAAAACCATCATAGTGGGCTGGAGAGATGGTTCAGAGGTTAAGAGCACCAACTGCTCTTCAAGAGGTCCTGAGTTCAATTCCCAGCAACCACATGGTGGCTCACAACCATCTGTAATGAGATCTGGCAAACTCTTCTGTGTACATAATAAAATAAAAAAAAAAATCATACATCATCGGGAAGGACATTATTACATACTCATCCAAGGAAAAATCCACCAAGAGGACATTGTAATTGTTAACATCTATGCAAACTCAAGGGCACCCAAGTTTGTAAAAAAAAAAAACAAAAAACAAAAAAAAAAGCAAAAAACAAACAAACAAACAAAAAACCCACAGCTACAGCTAAATCATATATTGGCCCTGGGACACCGATAGTGGGAGACTTCAGTACTTCACTCTCCAATGGACAGGTCATTCAGACAAAAACCAAACAGAGAAATGTTGAAGCTAACTGACTTATAAACCAAAGGGACCTAACAGATATCTATACATTTCACACAAACACAAAAGAATATACCTTCTTCTCAGCACCTACGGAACTTTCTCCAAAATTGCCACATACTCGGACACAAGGCCAGTCTCAACAGATATGAGAATATTGAAATAACACCCTGCATCCCATCAATCACTAACAGAAACAACAGAAAGTCCATGAACTCAAGGAAACTGAACAACTTACTACTGAATGAAAAGTGAGCCAAGACCAAAATTAAAGACTTTGTAGAATTGAGTGAAAATTGAAGGGCCCTGATAGGCCCAAGCACAGCAAACATGGCCGGGCAGGTCTTGCCTCCCCACCCCTCTCCCTTGCTAAATACTCCCTTATTTAGGCACGTCCACATTCCTCCAGCTAGCTACCGCGGTCTGTTCCCTTATTTGGCAGCTTCCTTTTGCCTGACTCATTCCTGAAGCTGATCATCAACATCCAACTATCAAAACATCAAGGTCTCACAATCAAAAAATCCCCTTGTGGCTCCCCTAACCAGCATTCCCAATCAAACTTACCCACTCACCCTGGCCCGTTCTAACACAGACCTCCCCTTTTCGCCTTTTAGAATCACTCCTGCAAAGCTGTTTGCTGCTGTTTCTGCCCCCTTGATTCAGCCCCCCTGTCTCTTTGCCTTGCTTAATAAAAAATCTCTTTGTGTTGAAAATTGGTGTTTGGGTGTTGGAAATTGGTGTTTGGGTATGGTCTGTGCCTAATCCAGGGTCCAGGGGGAGCTCCCCACGGTGTGAGGGTCTCTTCAAAAAGGAATACATAATAGACCCAAACTTACGGGACACGATGAAGGTGCTTCTAATTGGCATAGCAATAAGTGTCTACATAAAAATAAATAAATAAATAAAAAAATGGAGAGATCTCATATGAGAAACTTGACAGCATACCTGAAAGCTCTAGAACAAAAAGAAGAAATCATACCCAAAAGGATTAGATGGCAAGAAATAATCAAACTACAGGCTGAGTCAATGAAATAGAAACAAACAACCACCAAAAACAAAAAACGAAAAAAACAATCAATGAAACAGAGAGTTGGTTCTTTGAGAAAATCAGTAAGATTGACAAACTCGTATCCAAATTAACATAATCAGAAACGAAAAGGGGACATAACAACAGACACGAGGAAATCCAGAGAATCGTGAGGACATAAAATCGTGTCCGCAGAATGTCCTAGATCTTTATTAACATCTGCTCACAGCCTCTACTCACTTCTTCTGTCTCCATTGCGCTTCATCCCAGGCCTCCTTTAAGCCGAGCAACACTGACCCAAGGGTGTTGTTACTAGCAACTCTGACTGAAGGGCTGAGAGATGAGTGTAATTACAGCACACAGCAAGAAACCACTTTGCATGGCACACCAGACACTCCAGCCACAGGAAGCTCGCCATTGTTCAAGCTTCTCCAGAGATGCCACCCTGTTCTGGGTTCCTGACTGGCTCCCCAGCTCCCCTACTCATATCTCACCTCTTTGCCTTCTGGTCCTCATCTTCCTCAGTGTTGAGATTTGACTCTGAAATGTCTCTCACGACCCATGTTTTGTGCACTTATTCACCAGCTGATTTAGGAGATGGGGTCTAGCTGGTGGGAGGAGGTAACTTGGGGTGGGCTTTTGAAGGCCCTGTCTACTCCCGGGTTGGCCCATGCTGTTTCCTTATCTGTACCATGATTATCCACTGACAGAACCATGCACTGTCCCATGGCCCTGATCATGGGGAAGCGTGTCTCTCTAAAACCATGAGTCAAAACCTCCTTTTTCTCTTGAACTATTCCTATCAGTCATTTTGGTTACTGTGGAACAGAAGAAAATAGTAAGAGCTGCAATCTCTTGAGCTGCCAGCATATCACTCAATACTGGGCTTGCTTTGTGAAGAGAAATTATAAAACTTTCAGTCTCTTCTCTCCTTTCATGTCCTGGACTAGGGGTGACATGTGTCCACTATTCAACTCCACGAGGACTGTTAGGAGTGTCCCTAAAAAAAAACAAAAAACAAAAAAAAAAATCTTCCTTGAGATGATTCTGTCTTAAAAGGGCAGGAGCACCTTCAATGCTGAGAGTACATGTGTGCAAATATAGGTCTTTTTCTTTACATGTGCATATGGTAAAGAAAATAAAAAAGGCTGGAAATGCATTCTCCAAAAGACTAACAACATTTTCTTCTGATTGTTGGGACTACAATAACATTTACTTTTCACTTTGTGCTAATATGTTTTTCCCAAGTCTTCTGAAATGAGTTTATATTTATTTTATGAAAAAAAAATGTGTTTTTTTTAAGCAATAAGATGTGGCAACCAAAAAAAAAATCATTCTTTTTTGTTACAAAATTTTACTATTCAAATGCAAATGCATGTCATTCTATCTCTGCTTCTTTTACCTCCCAGTTCTCACTGATAGACTTAGGAGAAAAAGCAGGTTTATAAACAACTATAATTAATGTCTAACGTATGTATTTCAAAGAGGCCAACAGACAAAGATGAAATAAGAGCAACTACTAACTAATGGGCGATCGATCCTTAGATCCAAAATGTGGGTGAAGCCTGCGCTGGATTTATACCACATATTTCCTGGATTTATACCATGCATATCTGTTCGGTAGTATTCAATCAAATGGGTTGACATTTGGCCAGATTCATGGCCCATGAATTTTAACAAGAGATAAAATTTGATAAAATCTATCAATCTCAGTGTTTAGTTTTCCAAAAATATTTATGTCAGCCATTTATCTACATAAAATATGTAAGGGGCCATCGACTCAGCCTGGGATCAAATATGTAGGAGATACATGTACTGCATTGGGAGTGTCCCAGGCTGAACAGCATCCTACAAAGTTCATGCTTCAAGGAGCCTCAGAATGGGCTATCATCTGGAAATTGAGTCTTTGCAAATATAACTAGTTAAGTCTTTAACTTATTATGAATTTAAAAAAGAATCAATCAAAGATAAAGTGGGAAATATGGTTGATTGGCAGCATAGACTAAGAATCCACAGGCAACATGGAGTTCTTCCCAACAGAGCTGGGGAGGAGTTTGGTGGGGCGGAGGGTTGAATTTCTGCTAATAATTTGAACAGGAGAAATTTTCACTTAGGCCTAGATCTGGGAGCCATTTAGTTCACACAGTATATTGTCTCTCCTCGTGAGAATACCATACACACCCTCAGCAGCTCTGGCAACTGATAGAAAATACTAAGGCCTTGGGTATCATGACTGACATGTAACTGAGAACAAGAAGTAGTCTGGAGGGCATGTCAGCAAAGGGAGAGGTGTGCAGACATTTAAACAAACACTGAGCTCACCACTTCAGGCCCAGCAACATCAGTGTGATACACCAACTTGGAACACTGAGCAAATGATGCATGAACCCCACCTCAGGACTTTCCTGTCATTGAGAGAAAGAGAGAGAAGAGAGAGAAGAGAGAGAGAGAGAGAGAGAGAGAGAG